>CALYLW010001614.1:0-111726 GCA_944989445.1 Ampullaceana balthica | reverse complement strand
ATTATATCATAAGTTACCATGATATCTTATCTTATCTTATCTGTTTACAGACGCTCCTTCTATACAGAAGATTATTGTGTCCTACGCTTATCTATGGTTTGTGTTTAGTCCTGCATTTTTATTAGAGATTTAAATGTTGATAAAGTGTTGGTTTTCCTGGATTCTTCAGGCAACCCATTCCACGCCCGAATTCCGGACGGGAAGAAGGAAAACTTGTATGTGTTTGTTCTTGCATACGGAATAAGAAAGGTGTTTTTATCCTTATGTCTATCTGAGGGTTGTATTAAGTTATCTTTGTGTTGTATTTCTAAATTAGAATTAATTGCTTTATGTATGATTACTACTTTGCTCTTGGTTCTTCTATCCTCTAGTGTTTCAAGGTTTAATGATTTAACTAATGGTGTTACTCTTGTCAGTTTCGAATATTCTCCAGTAATGAATCTGGCAGCTCTTTTTTGAATTTGTTCTAGTTTATCAATGTTTTCTTTGGTGGATGGGTCCCATACAGAAGATGCATATTCTAGTGCAGGTCTCACCAAAGTGAGGTAGCATTTTAGTTTTATATCTCTATTACATTTGTTAAAGTTCCTTTTTATAAAGCCTAAGGTTTTGTTTGATTTTTTAATAACTTCATTGACATGGGGATTCCATGATAGTTTCTCATTTATTAAGACTCCTAAGTATTTTGCATCTTTAGTTTGGGTCAGTTCTTTTCCATGAATGTAATATTTTGAATTTATTTGTTTCTTTTTCTTTGTTACTCTTAACAGTTGACACTTTTCTGGATGGAAAGACATACTCCAGTTAGTTTCCCATTTTATCAATTCATCTAAGTCTTTTTGTAAAATTTTGCTATCTTGTTCTGATTTAATTGTTCTATAGATTATACAATCATCAGCAAATAGCCTAACTTTTGTACCTGTTGAGATGTTGTTGGGTAAATCATTTATATAAATTAAAAAGAGTAAGGGACCTAGCACAGTTCCTTGTGGAACTCCTGAGTTAACCTTTATTGGTGCAGATTTAGATCCATTAATTATTACAGTTTGCTCCCTGCCCAAAAGGAAGTCTTGGATCCAGTGATGTAAGGAACCTGAGACATATTTATTATATCATAAGTTACCATGATATATTTATTATATCATAAGTTACCATGATATATTTATTATATCATAAGTTACCATGATATATTTATTATATCATAAGTTACCATGATATATTGATGGCAAATGTTTTGTCATTTTATTTTAAGCAATTAGCTGTCCTAGATGTGCATAGAAATATTGGATCAGGATGTTTCTGATAAAAAAAAAGAAGATAACAAAAGAAAGTTACAATTATTTTTTGGCTAAATGCCATATTCACCAGACAAGATAAAACAAATTACCCAAAATAAACAGTATAAAATTAAAGCTTTTGTTTTTATAGATTGCTATGACAATTAAGTGTAGTTTTAAAGGTGTCTGTTAAGAAATCAAAAATGTTATGTTAGACACAGAGTTAATTTTGCATCCCACATAACTCTGTGGGTGTATGTACTATCAAGGCAAAAGAATTAAAGTACCAACATTTTTTCAGTATAATATTTTAAACAACTAAAAATTTGAATAGAAATATAATATAATTGAGTACCACTACTAAAAGTGTATTTGATTAATTCTATAAATACATAGATATAGTCACTGTTGATAAGATATTTTCACCCAATGAATCCAGGGTGATTCGTTAATAATGTGTGTATGTTAAAATAGAACACTTTATATTTTATTTCTGCTATTATTTCATCATCTTATTAGGTATAACAGAACTAACGCTAAGTGACAACCCTATTATTCATCATCTTATTAGGTATAACAGAACTAATGCTAAGTGACAACCCTATAATTTCATCATCTTATTAGGTATAACAGAACTAACTCTAAGTGACAACCCTATTATTCATAATCTTGTTAGGTATAACAGAACTAATGCTAAGTGACAACCCTATAATTTCATCATCTTATTAGGTATAACAGAACTAACTCTAAGTGACAACCCTATTATTTCATCATCTTATTAGGTATAACAGAACTAACTCTAAGTGACAACCCTCGTATAAGTGCCCTAGGTTGGGCCCAGTTTGCAATGTGCCTGGCCAACTGCAGTTCTCTACGCTGGCTTTTCTTGGACTACAATCAACTGGGTGACTACGGCGCCAGTTGTATTTTGATTGGGATGTCGGCTAGTCAGTCTATAGAGGTCTTAGACGTGGAGGCTTGTGGACTCACAGAACATACTGGACAGGTCAGTCAAATTTGATGGTCAAAATAATTTTCAAATGTTTTGTACTTTGTTCACTTATGATATCAGACATTATGGTGGATGTGATTATTTGATGACACTAGTTATTATGTATCATTATGGTGGATGTGATTATTTGAGGTGAGGACACTAGTTATTATGTATCATTATGATGGATGTGATTATTTGAGGTGAGGACACTAGTTATTATGTATCATTATGATGGATGTGATTATTTGAGGTGAGGACACTAGTTTTATTTATCATTATGGTGGATGTGATTATTTGAGGTGAGGACACTAGTTATTATGTATCATTATGGTGGATGTGGACCAGTAGATACTATTGAGTCGAAATGGTCACATCTGCGGGACACCCTATATGGCTCAGCTATTGCGGCATTCGGCAAGAGAGAACGTAAAGTGCAGACAGGTTTGAGGCTCACTGGGAGGAAATGAAGCATCTCAAATGCTACAAAAAGAAAGGCTATTTTAGCCTATAAAGACAGGCCTTGCCCAGAAACTCTACATTCCCTTAAGAGTGCAATGAAAAATGCTCAGCAGGCAGCTCGTAACTACGCTAACACATACAGGCTCAATCTAAGTTCCAGCATACAGTCAGCTGCTGATAGAGGTGATACAAAGGCTATGTACGAGAATATAAAACAAGCAACAGGCCGTCTGACCTCCAAGACAGCACCCCTAATGTCAAAAGCAGGGGAAATTATCACTGATCAAGACAAACAACTCAAACCGTGGATTGAGCACTACTTAGAATTGTACGCAATAAATAACCATGTCTCAACTGCTGCCCTGGACGATATCCCAGACCTGCCGGTCATGGAAGAGCTCGATAGCCTACCCACAATGGTCGAGCTAAGTAGAGCCATAGATTGTCTAGCCTGCGGGAAAGCCCCTGGTAATGATGGAATACCACCAGAAGTTCTCAAATGTGGAAAAGAAATAATTTTACAGCCTTTGCATGACCTCCTCACTCTGTGATGGGAACAGGGACAGATACCACAGGAGTTAAAAGATGCCAACATCGTTACACTGTATAAAAATAAAGGAGACAAGAGTGACTGCAATAACTATCGTGGAATCTCTCTCCTCAGTATGTTCGTTCGTCCGTCGATACGACGAGGACCACTCTAGTCATCCGAGGGTTTTCTGTGCGTGCGCAGATGGCTGATTAGGCCGATCCTTGCACGAAAGGTTCGGGAACAGAAGGGACAGGGGGCGAGTGCGACATCTCCTGGAGGGTTGACAGCATGGGCCTTTCGGGCTTGCCTCTTCTTTTCTGCGGCGGTAATCCGGTTTGCCTCACATGACCTGGCACCTTCGTGGATGGAAGAGCGCCAGGTGGATCGGTCCATTGCAGCTCGTTCCCACGTGTCTGGATTTATGGCAAACGCTTTCATTGAGGCTTTCAGTGTGTCTTTGAAGCGTTTCTTTTGCCCACCGTGGGACCGCTGGCCATACTGGAGCTCACCATAAAAGATTCTCTTTGGCAGTCTCTCGTCTGGCATTCGGACAACGTGCCCTGCCCAGCGAAGCTGGGACTGCATCAGGAGGGTGAAGATGCTGGGGAGACCTGCCTTGGTCAGTACCACTGTGTCTGGAATTTTGTTCTGCCACTTTATGCCGAGAATCTTCCTGAGGCTTGTTATATGAAAGTGGTTCAGCTTTCTTGCATGGCGCTGATAAACAGTCCAAGTTTCACAAGCATAAAGCAGTGTGGGGAGCACCACTGCCCTGTACACTTTCAGCTTGGTCTGGATGGTAATGCCTCTTCTGTTCCAGACATTAGGGTACAACCTGCCAAAAGTGGAGCTGGCTCTGGCAATTCTGACGTTCACTTCGTCATCGATGGTGACATTTTGAGACAGTGTGCTGCCTAGGTATGTGAACCGGTGCACTGTATTGAGTCTCTGGCCGTTGACAGTGATGTTGGGCTCTACGTATGGTCTTCCAGGCGCAGGCTGATGGAGGACCTCAGTCTTCTTGGTGTTGATTGACAGACCAAAGTTTGTGCAGGCACTGGAGAACAGGTTTACACTGCGTTGCATGTCGGCTTCTGAGACAGCGTTGAGGGCACAGTCATCAGCGAACAGCAGGTCTCTGATTATGTCTGTCATAACCTTGGTTTTTGCCTGGAGCCTCCGAAGGTTGAACAGCTTGCCATCTGTGCGGTATTTCAGGTTGACACCAACATCCTCGTCTCTGAAGGCCTCTGTCAGCATGGCGGAAAACATGAGGCTAAACAGTGTTGGTGCCAGGACGCAGCCCTGCTTGACTCCGTTTGTGACTGGGAAAGGATCAGAAAACTCCCCGCTGTCCTGGACTCTGGCCTGCATGCCTTCATGGAATTGTTGCACCAAGACGATGAATTTCCTTGGGCAACCGTACTTGGCCATGATCTTCCACAGACCCTCTCTGCCAACAGTGTCAAAGGCCTTGGTCAGGTCGACATAGGTGGAGAACAGATCAGAGTTCTGCTCCTGACATTTCTCCAGCAGCTGCCTGGCAGCGAACACCATGTCGATGGTTCCTCGCTCTTTTCGGAATCCACACTGACTTTCAGGCAGGAGTCCTTGGTCAAGGTGCACTGTGAGGCGGTTGAGCAGGATTCTGGCGAGGATCTTTCCTGCAATAGAAAGCAGGGATATGCCTCTGTGGTTGTCACAAGCCTGTCTACTTCCTTTTCGCTTATATAGATGTATGATGGTGGCATCTTTGAAGTCCTGCGGGATCGTCTCTTGCTGCCATATTAAGAGAAACAGCTCATGGAGCCTTTCAGTCAGGGCTGTTCCCCCCTCCTTGTAGACCTCAGCTGGTATGGCGTCAGAGCCAGGTGCTTTGCCACTGGAGATAAGATAGATTGCTTTCTGGGTCTCGAGCAAGGTTGGTGGGTCATCCAGTGCTTTGTTTGTGGGCACTTGGGGTAGATGATTGATGGCTTCGTCGTTGATTGTCGAAGGGCGATTTAGGACGTCATCGAAATGTTCGACCCATCTCTCCAAGATCTTCTCTTTGTCTGTGATTAGAGTGTTACCGTCTGCGCTGAGGAGGGGGCTTGATCCTGAGGGCGTGGGGCCATATACTTCTTTCAAGGCGTCGTAGAAGTCATCAGCGAACAGCAGGTCTCTGATTATGTCTGTCATAACCTTGGTTTTTGCCTGGAGCCTCCGAAGGTTGAACAGCTTGCCATCTGTGCGGTATTTCAGGTTGACACCAACATCCTCGTCTCTGAAGGCCTCTGTCAGCATGGCGGAAAACATGAGGCTAAACAGTGTTGGTGCCAGGACGCAGCCCTGCTTGACTCCGTTTGTGACTGGGAAAGGATCAGAAAACTCCCCGCTGTCCTGGACGATATCCCAGACCTGCCGGTCATGGAAGAGCTCGATAGCCTACCCACAATGGTCGAGCTAAGTAGAGCCATAGATTGTCTAGCCTGCGGGAAAGCCCCTGGTAATGATGGAATACCACCAGAAGTTCTCAAATGTGGAAAAGAAATAATTTTACAGCCTTTGCATGACCTCCTCACTCTGTGATGGGAACAGGGACAGATACCACAGGAGTTAAAAGATGCCAACATCGTTACACTGTATAAAAATAAAGGAGACAAGAGTGACTGCAATAACTATCGTGGAATCTCTCTCCTCAGTATACTGTAGTTGGAAAGGCCTTCACCCGAGTTGCATTAACACGCCTGCTGACCCTAGCATCGCGTTTACTCCCAGAATCGCAGTGTGGCTTTCGAACCGGAAGATCAACCATAGACATGATCTTCTCTCTGCGCCAGCTGCAGCAGAAATGCAGGGAGCAACATATGCCTCTATACATCGCATTCGTCGACCTAACTAAAGCTTTTGATCTTGTCAGCAGAAGCGGCCTTTTCCAGATCTTAGTAAAAATAGGCTGCCCTACACATCTGCTTAACATCATTAAGCAATTCCACGAAAACATGCAGGGCACAGTGTACTATAACGGTGCCACCTCTGAGGCTTTCCCAGTAAGTAGTGGAGTAAATGAAGGCTGCGTGTTGGCACCTACTCTATTCGCAATATTCTTTTCCATCTTCCTCCAGTATGTCTTCAAGAACAACAGCGAGGGAATATACATGTTACATACACACCAGAGCTGATGGGAGATTATTCAACATTGCCCGACTTAAAGCCAAGACCAAAATAAGGAAGATTTTGCTGCGTGAGCTCTTATTTGCAGACAATGTCGCCTTAATATCCCACACAGCAGACGGACTGCAGAACCTTGTATCCAGTTTCTCCGCTGCCTGCAAAGAGTTTGGCCTGACCATAAGCTGGATGTTGTTGACAGTTTTACTTATCTGGGATCAAACATCTTGAGCACCCTCTCATTGGAAGATGAGATAAGTGGTAGGATAGGGAAGGCAGCAACTGTTATGGCTAGACTGTACAAAAGAGTCTGGTCCAATGCCAAACTGACAGCAAGGACTAAGCTGCAGGTATACCAGGCCTGCGTACTGAGCACACTACCCTATGGATGTGAGTCTTGGACCACCTATACCAGGCATGAAAGAAGGCTTAATAGCTTCCACCTCAGATGCCTGCGCCGCGATCCTAGACATCAAACGGCAAGAGAAAGTCCCCAACACAGAGGTCCTGGCTCAAGCAAGCATGAGTAGTATTGCAGCAATATTAAGCCAAAGACGCTTCCGTTGGCTTGGACACGTCAAGAGGATGCAAACTGATCGCATACCCAAGGATGTGCTATACAGCGAGCTGCGCGACAGGGAAAAGGTCGGTTGGTCGGCCATGTCTCAGATACATGGACATATGCAGGAGAGACATGAAAGTAGCCAACATTGATATACAAAACTGGGAAAACCTGGCAGAGGATAGGTCCACGTGGCGGGCTTTAGTGAAAGAAGGATCACTTAGAGCAGAGGAGCAAACTAGGGCAGAAGCAGTTGGAAAAAGAGCGAGGAGGAAGGCCAGGCAACACTGCCCCACTGCATTCATGTGTGTGACATGCAGAAGAGACTGCCACTCAAGGATTGGTCTCATCAGCCACACCAAGAGCTGCAAATAATAAAGATAAATCTATCGTCTTTCATAGACGGACAGATGCCATACATACATGGTGGATGTGATTATTTGAGGACACTAGTTTTCTGTATCATTCTGATTTATTGAAACTTATTTGTTTAATGACTTGGTAAATGATAGCTGTTTGGTTTTGTATTATGTTACAGGCCATTTTACATCTGGTACAGAACCATCTGGGCAGTCTCAGTAGAATCAAACTTAGCAGTAACAGAATCAGAAAATCAACAATCGAGGCCGTCAGGAAACACCTGAGTGAGAACCACTTGGATGACTCGGATGCTGCATCAAGTGTCACTGTCGATGAGATATTTTCACTCAATGAATCCAGGGTCAGTCATTAAATAAAATATGCAAAAAAATCTATTTTTCTTTGGGAAAAATGTGTAAACATGAAGAAATTTTTAAAAATTAAATAATTAAAATATTGAGTCTCTGATTGAACTCACAGAGATAATAAAAAAAGAACCTGTAAAAAACCAAGTTTTTGACTATAAATCCTTTATGTACGAGACATAACTAAAAGAATGTTCATTAGACAATCCAAAAATATAAAATTGTAGTTGTGTCGTAAAACATGTTTATATATAATGCGCACCGATCAGAAATATGTTTATAAAAAGTGTTGTCAATAAAATACGCACCTTATTGCGCGACATAAAGGTTGTTCAATATAATACGCACCGCGACACGACACTCTATCTCAAAAAATAACATGATACATAGAGGATAAATAAAATAATCTAAAAATTCAATAATTTAATGACAGTACATGCGATCGATCTGAAATTTTGATACATCGTTTTTATCATCCGCACAAAACTGCCTGCTAAATTTCAGCTCACTAGCTTACGAGGAAGTGGGTTAAAAATCAATCCAAAGTTTTGGCGACAAGCAAGGGCGCAAGCAGACACCATGAGTGAATATAAAGGATTTAAAAATAGAAACCTACTCTTTGTTACTCAAAGTTTAATTTACAGAAGCTTTCAAACAGTTTGCTGTATCCTTGATAGATGTTATTTAAATTATCTCTTTGGCAGCTGAAAAATCAAAGAAGAACTCAAAGAGACACAGTTCATCATCTTCGTCATCATCGTCATCCAGCTCAAGCAGCAGCAGTTTCTGACTCTGATGACAGTTCTGATGACAGTTCTGATAATGACTCGGAGGCCCAGGAGAAGAAGAAGAAAGTTGAAAAAAAGAAGGAAGGGAAGAAAGATAAAGACAGTAAGGAGAAAAACAAAGTGATAAGGATAACCATAAACACGATTCACTTGAAAAAAAGACTGATAAAAAGGAGAAAAAAGGGAAGGATCAGATGAAGAAAAAGAAGGTAAAAAATTGAAAAAGAAAAAGGAGGAGAAAACTTCAGAAAAAGATAAAAAAGATGAAACTAAGAAGAGTTCTAAAAAGGAAAAGACAGAAAGAAGAAAACAGATAAGGATGAAGGGAAAAAAAAGAAAGATAAGAAAAAGACAATGAGACAGAAGCTGAAGGGGATGATAATAAGGTAAAAAAGATAAAAAAACAAATAAAGCCAAGAAGAGCAATAAAAAAGAAGATAAGAATAAGGAAACTGATAGTGAAAAAGGGACAAAAGAGAAAGTGAAAGGGACAATGGGGATGAGACAGAAGATGATGATGAAAAGACCAAAAAAGACAAGAAGAAAAGTAAAACTAAAAAACAGAAGGGCGGAAGAAGAAAAGTGAAGAAACAAAAAAAAGCATAAAGTTAAACCTCATTTGTATGATGATAAAGAAGATGATGATGACAGTACAGGGGAGGAGCTCGCTGAGGTGCCAGTGTTCTACAAATAAATTGACATCTACAAACTGATGAGCTAAACCAAACTGTAGGATGAAGTCTGGTATCTGATCAAAAATGTTAAAATGTACATTCCTAATGTTGTATACCTTATGACAGCCAAAAATCTTACAGTAATGGTATAAACCTTGTTTGTTATAAGATATTGGATTTTTCAGCCCCTTAACTGTTTTTACTTGCTTGTTGCACAATATGTACAAAATAGTTTTGTAATAATGAAATTAAATATATGAATCTATATAATATTATATTAAAAATTTTGTAAGCATTAGCATTTTCACAATTTTACTTTGGTCGTCACACTACAATATTTATTAGAATAAATTCTACAAAAATATCATAAATGACAATATCATTTTTGTGCTAATAAAATTGAAGTGTATCTTTGGTACAAGGGAAACTACTCTACATGTCAAAGAAACTCTGTAGTCAGCTTTTATCAAAATGCCTATCATTAGTATCATGGTGATTTGGAAAATTTTCTTTGAATTCTCTGTGTAATTTAATTCAGTTCAATAATTTCTGTGATATAGTTGTAATCCCTCCTGGATATCTACATTCTTCTTCAATGGAAGTTTTTTAAAAATACAAATGTAATTTCTCCTCGGTGTTGCTCTTGGTAGCTTTAAATATTACTTGACACATTACCTGCTGCTAGATGTGTGTGTTAAGGTCATGTTTGACAGTTGTTAGGTCAAGGTCGATATGGATGCTCCTTGATGATATCTAGAAGCAATGGGCAGATAGATATCTAAACTAGGGTCGTGCCAAATGGTGTCAAATAAAATTGTGTATAACTTTCAGCCTTGCATACGATACCTTCATGCGGGAGATTTCATCTACTGAATGATTGTGAGCTATTCAACTCAGGGAGACGACATGCCTGCTTCACGTTTCTGACGGATATATTTTTTTACGACCGACAATTGTGCCTTGAATGCTGGCTCAGATTTAATTGTGCCTTGAATGCTGGCTCAGATTTGGATGTATAACTGAAATGTTTACAATTTCTCCTATAAAACTTTAGTCTCACTAGCAGCTGAGTATCCTGTACCAACAGCATCTGAAAAGCTTTACTAGGCACCTTACTGTCGTCCACACACAGCAATCAATGTCAAGTATCCTATGGCAAGAGAAGTGCAGTCTATGGATATTGTTTTAGAAAAGTATGGAACAGTGAAACTAAAACTAGAGTTTACAAAGCAGCTTATGGAGCAGTGAAACTAAACTAAGGGTTTACAAAGCAGCTTATGGTAGCCAGTGAAACTAAACTAAGAGTTTACAAAGCAGCTTATGGAGCATGTGAAACTAAACTAAGAGTTTACAAGCAGCTTATGGAGCAGTGAAACTAAACTAAGGGTTTACAAAGCAGCTTATGGAGCAGTGAAACTAAACTAAGGGTTTACACAAGCAGCTTCTGCGCAGTGAGAACTAAACAAGAGTTTACAAGCAGCTTATGGAGCAGTGTGAAACTCAACTAAGAGTTTCACACAGCAGCTTGGTGGAAACAGTGACAACATACAAGATTATTGGACTCTTTCACATGAGAAGTCTACGATACAATTCTCAGCATCAAATCGTAAAATGTGAGATGTCTGATAGCTTACCTGTATGATACATGATCTGTTCAAGCTCCACAAATGAGCTAATGATACAATATTTCTTAAACTGTTTATAAATTCAGCTGCGTCTCAATTTACTACAAGTCTATAAGAGTTAGTATGGCAATAATAAACATGTTATTCAACACACATAAAACAACCATTCTCTTATTTTCATTTGTATGTCTGTATCTTATAACGTTTATAATATCATAGCATTTCTTGATATTGATTTGTTCTCAATCTGTTTGGAACTCTATAATAATTAAGCCGACTGAAACTATTGAGGAATATGCTGGGTCTCGGCTTTTTCCCCCCCCCCCCCCCCCCCCCCCCACCCACCCCCCCCCCCCCCCCCCCCCCCCAACCCCCTGATTATCTTTCTGTAGGAATCTTCTTTATTCAGATACCACCAATTATTGTTATTAAAATTCGTTCACTCAGCTCTAAACCATTTAAACACCTCCATTCAGAGTTACTGACAGTTTTTATACACAACTATACCACATCCTAACTGAACACAAAGAATGAATTTCATTTCCAGGAATTTATTTCTTCTACTCTCATGACTTTGTCATCACATTGTAATGTTAAAACAAATAATAAATAAGCAATATCTCATAAAATTTATAGCAGAATGCCTTATGTCACTGCAAATAAAGTTACATAACAAGAGTTATCTAATGAATGTTAAAGCACTTCCTAAAATAAGTTATCTGTGTGTCTAGTAATCAAACTTCATCAATTTCCAGTGGCTCATAAACACTGTGCAACTTCATCAGTGATAGTTTTCTTTTCTCCGGATATACCACACTATCTGCATGACGCTACAGTGATAAGTATCTTTCTTCAAGTGACCAGAGAGAAGTCTCCACTTGGTGTATTCCCTAAAACAAAAAAGCTGATGAAATTTTGGACCAGAAACAACTTTGCACGATCACAATCATAGTTGTAATGACATAGAATAACATATCCGTGAGGTACTGTCATCAGGATGGATATAAAAAAATATTTAAACAGGTCTATGTAGAAATAGTTTGTCTTTCTGGTTGATTGGATACCCATCATACACTGCAGCAACGTTTTTATGTCATTAAATCGTTATTTTGTCTGTTTTGACCCGAAGGCCTTTGTCTAATCCTGATATAGATTTGTGATGTCCTGTCAGAGGCTCTACATAAACCTTGTTACCAGAATTTATTTTTATCATGACACTGCTGCACTCCATGTCTGTCTAAATATTTTATTAATTTCAGAAGCAGTTTTCCGTATTCACAAAACTACTAAATTTTCTAAAGATTATTAAATAGTTCACTTCCTTGACTGAGTTTTACTCAAGTTTCAGATACATCTCATAGAAGAATTGCAAGTACTGGAATGAAACATCTAGGTCACAGTTACCCCCTTTTCTCTATGTTCTTCAACTGTAGCTTGACTCCAGAGAATGCATACTTGTTGATCTGTGGAATAAACTCCATAACAGAAGCATCTTAAGGGTGGTTAGGTGCTTACACACAGCCTAACAACAGTTAAATACCACATCTATAGAAACAATGGAAGGTTTGAGCGATGCACACAATTAGACAAGAGGTTAGAGGATGTCACAGACCCTTGTTAGCTGAGGGAGAATGTATAAGCAATGCGTCTGATATCAAACCTGACAATTGGGTTCAATGTCAGTTAAAGATATTACTGTCAGTTACAGTGGAAATATATTTACTGACAGTTACAGATATTCCTATCAGTTACAGATATTTACTATCAGTTACAGATATAATTGTCAGTATACAGATATTTACTGACAGTTACAGATATATAACTGTCAGTTACAGATAGTTTACTGTCTGCTACAGATACAGTCAGACCCTGTTCAGTCGAAACCCTCCCTATATCGAATTAATTGTTAGTCTCCCAGCCAAATTCCATAAGTACTAATGTATATATAATCTCCTTAGCTATAACTACAAGATTTTTTGGCTTCCACCCTCCGTATAGTCAATTTTCCAGCGTTTTGGGTTATTATTCTGGGTGGAGACATTTCCGAACATGTGCATCCGTATAGCCACATAATGATCGCACATTCGTATCTTAATGAATTCCACAAGGGATTAAGCGCTTTCTGCCAGTAGGAGTCTATTTTGAGACCAAAAATGACTGAAGACAGAAACAGGAGTGGCTGGAAGACGGGTAACATACTCTGCGTCACTTGCTGTAAGCGGTGACTCTTATATAAAAAGAAAAATATTGCTTCACCGTGGAGTGCAGTAACACAGGGGAGTTCCCAACCTTTTTGTACTCTAGCGTCCCAATCTAAGATATCGGTAGGTGCGGGCACCACCTATTTTTTAATCGACAAACTCCTTCCATAACTTCTCAATTTCCACGAATTATATTTCCCATAATTCAACATTTATATTAATAATATAAAACAAAAGTGTTTCAAAATAATACAATTATTCTTCAAATTGCATACACACAGAGAAATGTATTTACAAAACGTAAACAAAAAACACAAATACAAAGAAAACATTTTATAAAAAAATGTAATATCAATATGTCAATGCGATCTTTGGCATTGCATATCATTGGCCAGTGTCTCATAATTAGGAGAGTAAGAGGATAATCCTGTTAGTAAAACAATCATAAAGATGCTCATCGGTGAGTCGAGATCTATATCTTGATGTATGACGTTCATGTTTGAAAACAATGATTCACATAATATGTCGAACCGAAAATGATTCAGTTTTATATGCCGATTTTTTCAAAAATGGAAATTTTACTTGTCCATGTATTCCAAAAGGTCCAAAATTTCTAACGCTGTTCTTCTGTCTACCCTGATCAACATCTGCATCCAGCAGCCTTTCATTAAGTTATTGCAAGTAAAAGGATTGATACAGAAAGGAAACAATTGGCTCGATATGTGTAAATCTGCACAAATCTCTCTTCAAACTGTTCTTTTTAACACTTGAAGAAGCTTAATAAATAATGACCTGTTTAATTTCATTGTTACCTAGCATTTTCTTCATATGTGGGAAATGCACGAGAGAATTAATCTACAGATGTGATATTAACAAATCCAATTAGCTTTTAATGCTTTACAGAGCTTATCATTTCAGCTCTGTTTTTGTCTTTCCCTGCAACTCCAAATGTAAAGAATTCAATTTTTCATATGTCTGTGAGAATTCCAAATCAATCAGCCAGCGAGAGTCAGCTAGTTCATCATAATTTACCTTTTTATTGTTTTAAATGTTTTTATTTCTTCAATATAACTCACAAATCTTGTAAGAACCTTTCCTTTACTGAGCAAACGTACTTCAGTATGCAGATATAAGATCATGTTCTTTATCATTAGTATCTTTAGCAGGGGCTTGAGACAAGTAAAACATCTTTGGTGTTGCAAAGCGAGCTGCTCGTAATCGAATTGATTATTTTGTAACTCTTTTTAATATAAGGTGCTTTTACAAATACAATATAGGCAATTCATTTATACAAGTTCCACAGAGCATTCCTGGTGGATAATACAGTGGCTAGGAGACCTCAAAGATTTGAAAATGCATTCATTGTCTCCCACTTGCACGCAATAATCCTTGTGTTTTTACCTAATCTCCATGCTGGGCCCATCGGTGGTTTTATCGCCGACAGTCTTGGTGTCAAAGGCCGTAGTAGATTGATATATCGCGTATGTTCTGTAACTGTAACTTATAAATATCTCTCCCTCCTTGTCTGTCTTTCATAGGTAATATTCTGCAACATATTCCTCTTTAACCGATGTGATAGTTACTAAATACATTCTCTACCCCACACACACAGAATCCTGCTAGACTGCTGCGGCGATTTTGTCGTTGTTCTGACAAATCTATCTGTTGACGTCAGTCAACTGATGTAGCGTACGAGAACCCAAGTCACCCATATCTTCCAATCATTCAGTCGTCTTAACTGAGTTTGGATGTCTATTGAAATCGACATGTATTCTTTCTATGTGACGGTGTTACTTTGGATCTGTAAATCTGTAATTTTGTCTTGCTGAGACATCTACCACGTTTATGTTTGAAATCCATTCCAACCAGACACAACAATCGGCCAGTCAAATAGGTTCTTTAAACCAACGTCACCCATCATGAAAGGTGTTGCACTGTTTACCAGCACGTGAAATTTTGAAAGATGCAATGGCGGCCTATATATACTTTCCCCATGTTAGTGCAAAACACATGACTGTTGTGCAAGATAGACTGATTAGGGTGACATATTTTTTCTTTTCTTACTTCCAGATTTAAGTGGATAATTCACCTACAGTGCTATGATAGTTGTCTGGAAGTGTCGTTCAAACGTTATGATTTTTCGTGGCACTGCAATGCTACTACCAAAGGCTGGACTTACCCTATAGGCAAACAAGGCACATTGCTTGGGCACCCAAGTGGCTTTACTCCGGCCTGCTACCAACAACAAACAAACACATTTCTTTTTCAAATTAAACGATCAAGGCTGATTCTCCAGTCAGCGATAAAATTATAGGTTTTGTTGTCTTTTACTCGGTTCTTCCACTCTTTTAGGGATCACAAAATACAAAAAATAAAGAGTATTAACCCTAAAATATAAAATCAATGGTATAGCGCAAGTCTGTTCTACTTATATTGCATAAATGTTATTATAAACGGACTATAACTATTCCCACAATCATATAGATTATAGCTTAATTAATATAATAGAGTACGCACCTCGCTTTTAGCCCTGTTCAAATTTTAGAAGGAATATCTAAACTCTAATTTCGTATTTCGTCAGATGGAGCTATCTCCTTGTTTACCATCGGCGACCCGAACGGGGCGCAATAGCGGTGAAGGAGTGCAGTCTCGCTTGCCGCTAGACAATTGCGACAAGTATGTCAGCAAAAGGAACCATCATACATACAATATCTACAAACATACGTAACGTATTTAATAAACCTAGGCAATCAAACAATTAAAACTTCTAACAATAAATCCGTTGTAAAAATAATTCCCCATTTTTAATGATGTTTATGAAAAATTTCTGTCAAATAGGTGGCGGGCAATACGAATCGTTCCGCGGGAACCATGGGCGCCCGTGGGCACGAGGGTTGGGAACGCCTGCAGTAAAGTGTGTGTGTGTGTGTGGTGGGCTCTCTAAGTGATGGCGGTATGTCAAAGTCAAGTTGGCTTCCTTTCATATGAAAACATCAGGACACCGCCTCTCTTTTCACACTGTCAAAGCCTTTCTTGTCGGCATGGACTGTTTCACCACCCCCCCCTCTCAATATCAACATTGTCCTTGCTTAATTTGTTGCTATTTCGCCATTTTCCTAACTTGAAAACCCGTAACTCCAAATTTTTTTCGGGAGTCCCTTTAGAGTTGGATCTTAGCGATGGTGGTCCCACTGTATGTCCTGTCAGTTACAGCTATTTATGCAGTTTAAGATATTTTACTTTCGGTCTAAAGATATTTACTGTGTCGGTTACCGATATTTACGTCGGGGTACAGTAATTTGACTGTCGGTTACAGATATTTACTGTCGGTTACCGATATTTACTGACGGTTACAGATATTTACTGTCAGTTACAGATATATTACTGTCAGTACAGATATTACTGTCAGTTATCAGATATTAACTGTCAGTTACAGATATTTTTACTGTCAGTTACGATATTTATGTCAGTTACAGATATTTACTGTCAGTTCGATATTTCCTGTCAGTTTACAGTATTTACTGTCAGTTAACGAAGTTTGGAGATTGCTCTCCCAGATTAACCCTGGTAGCACCTTTGATGTTGTTTGGACAATGTATTTATTGTGTCCATGTGTTATCTGATTACAGCACTAGAGTAACACTTATTTGTCTTATCAGTATGAATGGTATTAAAAAAAATTATTTTTTTAAATTTAACACAATGGCCACCCGATGCCCAATGTTGCTTCAAATAAATTTGTGAAAGGAAATATTCTTATTTTGGTAATATTTATACATAGACCATGCCTTTTTAAAATCTGGTTGGTTGTGTGCCAGTCTCTCACCTTATTTTTGATTGGTTTTGGTGTTTCTGTGTCAGTCTCCTCACTATTTTTGTGATCTGGTATGGTGTGTCTGTCTTTTTCACCTTATTTTTGTTGGTTTGGGTGAGTCAGTCTCTCACCTTATTTTGATCTGTTTGGTGAGTCAGTCTTCCCCTTCTTTTTGATTGGTTTGGTGTTGTCAGTCACTCACCTTATTTTTGAATCTGGTTTGGTGTGTGTCCGTCTTCTCAGTCTTTATGATTCTGGTTTGGTGTGTCAGGTGAGTAAGAACTACATGGAATTTGATCTCGTGCAGGACATTTTTGAATGTTGCTCCTTGTTTTTCAGGGGGGACTAGAATATAGAAGTAACAAAGCTGGTTATTTTGGGTAGATTTTATCCTGGGGGTAAGTCTCTAGTCATTTCGAAAATATGATCCTGATACACAAGATAAAAAAGGAATCCATTTTTAAAATTTCTATTTAATTCTATACATACTATTTTTCTCCCAAACAAACATTTTTGATTCTTGTCAAAATTTTTATGCGGGGTCATACTAATAGCATTGATTATCTTGTAAAATGTCAGATAACTGCTTCACATCTAAATTTACATCTAATGTGTTTATTAAAAAATAAATTTGTTTACACGTGGTCAATTTGGCACATGGTATAAGACAATGGTATATTCTTTTCTTGCCATAAATATCTGAGGAAAGGCAACGCTAACGCTGGGTGCTGCTTGTATTGGCTGGAACTGATATCTTTCCAATGCAGCGC
Source organism: Ampullaceana balthica (assembly GCA_944989445.1). NCBI lineage: Eukaryota > Metazoa > Mollusca > Gastropoda > Lymnaeidae > Ampullaceana > Ampullaceana balthica. Next base: position 94,152 of record CALYLW010001614.1, on the reverse strand, counting down.
TGTCACCAAAACCAACTCTGCCCTTGACTGATTGAATGTCACATGTTTAGGATTTGAACTATACTTGGTAGAACCCTGGAGAATTGTTCTGCAACTATACAAAGCGATAAATGATTAATTTCAAAAACTCATATAACTTTAGAAAAATTCGGGGAATTTGGAGATTTTTAGGCCAAGCTCCGTTCTTTAATAAACCCACGCTCTGGTAAAGATATGCCAGGTTTTTCAAGAAATACCATAACCTTCTCAATCCATGTCCACAGCGAAAAAACATTAGATCATGCAATTGTACCAGGAATATGTGGTTAGAAGAGTGGGGGCACCTTGTTTGAAGGAACACTGCGGCTTTAATTTTATTGAAAAGCATAAATTATAACTCCAAACAATATTTAAATATTTGGAGCTCATAGCAGTGAGACTTTACCAGCTTGGAGCTCATAAGACCCTGATCCAGAGCTCGCAAGGAATTTTTTTTTTCCTCTGAGTTTGATCACTGTGACTGAGTATTTATGTACCCACAAATGGTGGGTTGTCATAAAACGTCAAGAAGAATTTATGTTGTGTAATGAAGTGTGAGATAATTAAATAAACTGATTGATAATAACATCAAGATAACAAGTCAATTATTTAACGTTCACAAAGTTTTCCATTGGAAGAATTTATAGGTAAAACTTACCCTATATAATCTAAGTCACAAGAGTAAACGTCTTCTCCACCTTCAAACCCCAAGTGATATTTGTTTTCACATTTTCCAGGGCAACTGTTTGACTTCCTCCATAGATATATCTTTCCACAGATACTTTTCCTCATCAGTCATCTGTATGGACACGTTGGGACATCAACTGTTTCCTGGCGCCACCTGCCAGATTACAAACACAAGCAAAAAACATTTTAAATTGACTCTTTCATATATTTCATTTTGTTCCACCTCTACACTATGTTGATCCCGGTAAATCAATTTTAAATACTAAGTTGCCTGGATGTCTTTTTGCCATAGGTTGAATTGTTTTTGCTTCTTTTGGTATGAGAGTCATTGTGCTAAATATCTGCTTTTCTTTTTGTGTGAGTGGTTGCATTTATATTCTCTCAAGGATTGTGTGCCAACAGTCGAGACTTGGTTTGAGTATAGATGTGTATGCTGTGCTAGAAATAAGGAAAGATGTCAAGTTGATTGTTGTATATTATTATATTATAATACAATTAACACTATTGTCAAGCAAGATTTTATTATGAGCATATTCTATTGATGTGACATGATGGCAAATAACAGCATTAGAAAGAACACAGTACACACTTAACATCTGAACACAAAAGTAAGATCACCCCAAAGAAATGATCAAATTTCATGGATACCTTTTGAATATACCTTAAAGGTTCATTTTATTTTTCTCTTAGTGCAAACTCTTATTTTTAGGCGAATATCCTACTTTGTAAGCGAAGGGGCAATCGGTGACCCTGTGCATGGGCTTTCTGAGATGGTCCCTGCCTGTGGATAAGATTTCAAATGGCTCTTTTGCTCTGAAGGTCAATGTATTTTGTGCATTTCCCCTGTTTTAAAAAAAATCAACAAATTCATATTATTTATGTTTTAATAAAGCTCTCTATGACTAGAAATGACTAGCTTCTTAAAAGAAACTAATACAGAAACCTGACAATAACTTTATATCACTAGGAATTTTGTAATAGCTGACAGATGTACTAAAATCAGCGGTTCATATTTCCATATTATTTTACATGATTATTATATGTGTATAGCTATTTTGTTGATGGACACGCTGTGAGCCAGTACTGGGCGCTGAGGGTACAGCACTATATATAAATAATCCAATATTATTATCATTAAATTATTCTTTACACATTTCGCCACATCATGCCAACATATAATTTGCCTTACTAATGTAACATGTTAAAGGACTTACCTATGAGAGAAAATATACACGCTGTTAAAGAACGGATGGGTGTGCTCTGTTTCCTGTAACTCTTTTCAATTTCTTTGAATAGTTCCTCTATCTATTGGCCGTACTTGCCAAACTCACAGTTGGAAATCAATGAGTAAAGGTCAACAATGACTCAATTGCTTTATGTAAAACATGGCAAATTAATTAATTGCAATAAAATTAACTTAAAGACCGAACTATTACCTATTAATTTGTCTGTCTACTCCAGTGGCAGATAGATGAACAGAACAGAACTTAGGACTATTAATTTGTCATAGTCTACTCCAGTGGCAGTTGATGACAGAACACAGCAACTTTTACCTATTAATTTGTCAGTTACTCCAGTGGCAGAAGATGACAGAACTGACTGTTCCCTATTATTTGGTCATAGTCTACTCCAGTGGCAGGAGATGACAGAACCGAACTTTACCTATTAATTTGTCATAGTCTTCGGCCAGTTGACAGAGAGCTGACTGAACGTTCCAGGGATCTAACAATGGTCCTCAAGTAAGCAGCTGAGATTCTTTGTTAATGTCTATAAGATGCTACTTGATCCGTCTGAACTTCACTCATTGTCTCACTCAAACTTTCTTTAGAGAGAAGAAAACATGGAGACTACTTTATATGGTTCGTCCCTTTGAATATCACAACAAAACAAAACAATACGGTTTAAACACATCTTGCTAAATATTTCCCATGGCTTGGGTTGCCAGGGGATTCACTTTTATTTAAATGCTATTTGATTTTGTTGTCCACACTAGCATATTTATTTAAAGAGAGGATATGTTGCTTTCTCCACATGTCGTCAATGCGGGAAATTTGGTAGATAAAGGATCTTGATCCCAATATCAGGACACTATATGTCCATCAGTATACGGAGGATATAGTGGGAGTATTTGTATGTCAACATAATATTGTATATATATTTATAGTTTATAATATCTTTCCAAACAATGGCTATCACATTAGAGGATGGTAGAAGCGCATAAGAGATGAGTGGAGATCTCTGCGATTTTGTTACTCAGTTTAAGTTGACACTTTTTACATTTGATCCACAATTGCTATAATTGTATATCAACTTTGATAGGTGTGGTATCGATTCCGTTACAGACGTACAGCCAGTGATAGCCCGTTGTGTTCATACAGTCAATATTATGTTACTAACATCCTGTCCTGGATCAGTGAGTGAACTTAGACCACTGGACCAACAGGATTAAGAGTACTATGTCCCAGCCAGTAATAGAGATTAACCACAACTACAAGCATCACATGATGACCATGAAATATGTAAAGAAAGTGGTGATGTGACATGTACATAAGTAGCATAAAATTAGGCGACACATGAACCTGTAACCTCTAGCCCCTTTACCTATCATATGACCCACGTTACCTACCATGAGGACCTACTTTACCGTTCATCAATGACCCACTATTACCTATCATATGACCCACTTCAATATGAACACTCGTTCTGAAAGTTCAAGTGACCTAAACAGGGCCGTCCCTGAAGTGGCGTCTCACAACTATTTTGGCCGCCGATTGTTCACTCTGCCCCTCGGCATCAAAAACTTATGACAATATGACATCACAAGCTTTGTCGCCCAGAAAAAGCTGGATTTTCTATGGAAAAAGAGCACGTTGCATATCACTATGTTTGGTCACTTAAGTATGTACTTGAGTGTGAGGTTTCACCTCTAAGATGCAGAACACGTGGGAAGCCATGTACAAACGTCATAAATAGAGTGAAAAAAATTGATGAAGAGTGTAGTGGAACTTTTAATTTAAGTAGCGTGTTTTGATGTGACTTCACACATGTCGCAAACGTCTCGTCACAAATGTGTGGTACGCGTCTATAGGGGTGCCGAGACGGCATTGTATGGACTCTGGCACTAACACTGTTGAGGACAATATAGAGTGTGAAATGGGTATTCCCAATCTGTGTAAGGTTGTTCTATGCAAGTCGGTTGCTGCTACGAGTGCAGATCAATACATTGGTATGTGACAACACTTGTAGTGTAAGAGATTTGTTAGGGGAGATGACGCACATGTGTGAATGGACAAGGTGACGGTTAGGCGTGTGATAGGGATGGACAATAAGGAATGTTGCTTGAGGAGGGGAAGCATCGGCGGCTAGAGAGATAGATTAACATGTTTATATACGTCCTGTATGGGTTAAGGGACTGTTGAGTTTAGCACAGTCTGTTGGCATACAAGAAATAGAGACTGCAACATGCTTATAATGAGTAATGTATAAAACATATAAACAGGGTGATGGCGTTACGCCTGACAGGACGTACCAAAACAGCGAACGTTGACCGGCAAAGGGAGCTTTTTCCAACGAACACACAATGTACACATACTAAAACGAATATGACCGAATAGAAGACATAACTTAGCTGCTGTGGAATCCAATTAGTCAGTCGAGAGAATAGTATATGACGAGAATAAGTAAGTGCTTATATAGGAACGGAGAGTGGGCCATACAAATACAGATTTACCCAAACGTAATAACATTTCATGGATGACAATTAAATTTTAGTTTTTATAGACCTGTGTGTGTGAGTTTGTAAAATTTATGCTGAGTTCCACTTGGCCTAGTCCACATACAAGGGCAAGTAATCAGTCGAAATACTTTCTTTGAGTGCATATTTTATTTTAGGCACTACTATTATAAGACTCAGCGGGGCGGGAGGGAAACCATGGCGCTCGCGAAGCCAGATGTGGTGTCTATTGATGGCTGCAGCTGGGCTACTCAGACAATGGTGCGAGGAGATAAAAAACCAAATAAAAGGTGATGTCAGACTCTTTTGAGCTACAGTATTGATAGCTCATACAGAAAACAGCATAACAAGGAGTGTCATATAAAGAATCAGAGACATTATGGTCCTGTACTTTTAGTGTTGCAAGTATCTGCAAGAGGCACAACATTTACTTGACTTTTTAGTTTTAAAACATAATGTATGGCTCGCTCACAGATGTACGTTTTCATATGTGGTGTTTTCTAGGGCTCCGCTAGCTCCGACAAAAAGAGTTTCCTGACACCCGAGTTATGGGCACACATGAGTGACAACACGTAGACATATAACGACAAACAATGACGATCTCTTGTAGGGTGTTTGTAAATGCCCTGAGGTAGACAGAGTGCACTTAGTATTGTTGAATTACACTTATGTAGCTCAAGTATAAGAGCTAGTGTATTCCAACCCATCAGCTAATCAATATCTATATATATAAAAATCAAAGTATGTCTGTGTGTGTGTGTGCGCATGTCCTTTATAGCTGACTAACCATTCATCCGATCGTCATGAAATTTTGGAGACTGTTGTAGTACCTACCTGGGGATGGTAACTGCAACTTTTTTTTCAATATTAACACTCATGGGGCACCGGGGCCCATAATGTCATTTGTTGCTTATATGAGTCTATAACAAATTATTGTTTAAGCGCTAGCTACTGTGAAAATTGTTGGATCTTAACCAAACTTTGTATATGACAACTTGATAGCCAATATTAAAATACTATAGGGCACTGAACTGCTAATAGTCATTCCTTTGGGGCTGGGGGCCCAAAAATTCACATTTCTTAAACGTTTAAGATTTTATTCACCAATTCAGTCATTAACAATCTTGACAAAATAATGACACATGTATCCATTATTATACACAAATTGAAATGAACAGGGGTTTTGAACTTTATATCTTGCACTGAATGGGCCCCGGGGCCCTTAATGTCTTTTTTTGCTTATATAAGATACTATAAAATTATGTTTATGCGTTAGCTACTGAGTAAATGAATGGATCTAAACCAAATTGAATACAAAACTTGGTAGCCCATATTAAAATACATATCGGGCACATAACTTCAAATGTCCATTCCTTCGGGGGCGGGGCCCCAAATGTCTTTTCTTCGTATATGTTTATATGTATTTTCCCCATTCAATTTTTCACGATCTTGAGGAATAGATATCGCTATGAGGAAAACTTGAGTAAATGAAAAGCGTTTTGAAAACATTTGACATCTCTCCACCGAATGGGCCCAGGTCTCTAAATGTCTCTTATATTATATATATAGATCAAAGTCCTGTCTGTGTATGTGGTGTGTGTGTGTGCATGTCATGTTTAAAGCTGACTCTAAGTCTATTCATTCTGATGTCATGACATTTTGGAGATGTGAGGTAGCCCACTGGATGGTACAGTGGCAACTATGATTTCGCTACACTTTAACAGACTCATGGTAGGGCACGCCCCATAATGTCAATTGTTGTTTGTATAAGCTATATATATATTAGTTTAAGCGCTGGGCGCGAGTTAGCTACTGTGTAACTTGTTGGATCTTAACCAAACTGTGTGTATGACAACTTGATAGCCAATATTAAAATATCATATGGGCACTGAACTGCAATAGTCATTCCTTTGGGCCTGGGGCCCAAAATTCACATTTCTTAAACGTTGAAGATTTTTATTCACCATTCAGTCATTAACAATCTTGACAAATTATGACACATGTATCAATTATATACAAATTGAAAAAGAACGGTGTTTTGAACTTATATCTTGCACAGAAATGGGCCCGGGGCCCTTAATGTCTTTTTTTGGGGTTATATAGATATATAAAAATTAGTTTATGCGTTAGCTACTGAGTAAATGAATGGCTCTTAAAACCAAAATTTGAATACAAAAACTTGGTAGCCCATATTAAATACTATAACATAACTTCAAATGTCCACTCCTACGGGCCAGGGGTCCCAAATGTCTTTTTCTTCGTATATGTTTAATGTTTTTTCCCCATTTAATTTTTCAGGACCTTGAGGACATATATCTATGAGGAAACTTAATTAAAATGAAAAGTTTTGAAATTTACTTCTTTCACCGAATGGGCCCAGGGGCCCCTAAATGTCGTATTTTTCTCTCTTATATTAGCTGTATAAAAATTAGTATTAGATTAAAATACTGAGAAAAATTAATGTATCTTGACGCATTTTAGTATATAAAAAATCAAGGGTCTATATTTATTACTAGGGCACTGAACTCCTAATTTTCATTCCCACGAGGCAGGGGGCCCAACTGTCTATTTTAGTAAATGTTTAATATTTTATCGTCCATGTCAAATTTTTTAACAATATTGAGAAATATAAATACATGTATGTATTTTGAAATTTATTTAAATGAACAGATGTTTCGCACTTTATTTCTTGCAATAATTGGGCCCTGGGGCCCTTAATGTCATTTTTTGCTTATACGCAGCTTTATAAAAAATAGTTTATGCGTTAGCTACATAGTAAATGATTGGATCTTAACCAAACTTTGTAGACAAAAACTTGGTAGCCCATATAAAATACTTAAAGATACCGAACTTTTTATGTCGATTTCTTCGGGGGCGGGGCCCCAATTCTTTTTTCATATATGTTTAGATATATTTTCCATTCATATTTAACGATCTTAATAAAATATCCCTGATGAAATTGATATTAAAATGAAACGGTTTATGAAATTGACATCTCACACCGAATCGGCCCGGGCCCCCTTTATGTCGTTTTATTCAATATATCTATATTTATAAAAATCAAATATGTCTCTGTGAGTGTGTGTGCATGTCCTTTAAAGCTGACTAAACATTGACCCCGATCGTCATGAACCTTTTTGAGACTGTTTAGTATGCTCTCACGGGATGATAACTGGCAACTTTTTTCGAAATTTAACACTGATGGGCGCCGGACCCATAATGTCATGTTTTGCTTAAGATGAGCTATATAAAAATTAGTTTCTACGTTAGTTACTTAGTAAATGAATAGATCTTCACCAAACTTTGCATACAAAAACTTGGTAGCCTATATTAACATACTATAGACACTGAACTCTAATGCCAATATCTTCGGGACCGGGGGCCCCAAAATGTCTTTTTTCATATATGTTTAAGATATTTTCCTACTTACTTTTTAAGATCTTGAGAATATAGCCACAATAAAATGAACTAAAATGAACCGGTTTTTGAAATTGACCTCTTGCACCGAATGGGCCGGGGGCAACCTTAATGTTATTATCCCCCTATTTTAGGCATATAAAAAGTAGTTTAAGCGTTAGATAATGAGTAAATAACGGGATTTTGACCAACTTAGAATATAAAAAACTTTAAGAGCCTATATTACTAAAGTGGCATCTGAACGCTTATGTTCCATTCCTTTGGAGCTGGGGGTCCCAAAGTCTTTTTACTGAACTTTAATCACTGTATTCCTATTCAATTTTACACGATATTGAGGAATATAGCTTGAGTACAATGGCAATAAAACTATATTATCACTCATTTTGGGCCGGGGCCTTAATATCGTTTCTTCTTTTGTACGCTATTAATTATTAATTTATTTATCCGTTTGCTATGAAACATATGGATTTTTTTCACACTTCCACGAAGGTTTCATCAGAATGTGTTTTTTAAACATAACACTCATTGGTTTCTTAATTTATTTATTTTTACTGAGATCGTTGCAAACGCACGGACGGGTCTGCTAGTAATTAATAAAGTTTACTGGTCAAGTTAATTTTATTGCTGAGAATTATAAAAATTCTCTTGCATAAATTATATGCAATCATTGCTTGTACGTATATCTATGATTAGGAGTTTTTAGGAATGACTGTGAGTGAACATAGACCTATGCCACTGGTGTAAACCTATCTGAACATTTCATGGGTTCTCAATTTGTCATTTGTTTCAAGGGGTCTCACATTAAATGATACTATTGGATTATATAAAAACTCTATTGATCTGAATGGAGATAGTCTTCCTGTTGTTGCACACATATTATGGTTTTATATTTTGAGGTGCTGCGTCTCATGTTTTAGTCTGATCAATGAACATTTTTCGCACAACGAGAACTAAAATTGCAATGTTATGACTTCTGTCGTACTGTATAATGCTTCTGATTATTTGTACCAACAGATGATATAATGGCTTACATTAATTTTATCTATAATAGCACTTGTATTTATTTAATCAGATCATGAAGTAACACTGTAAGGGGCAGGTCGAGTGAGATGCGCGCTATGCCTGGTGTACCAATGGTCATGGTTTCGAATCCATGAGAAGAAAAGGATTTGTCCGGGGCTAGGGTGTCTCTGAGTCCACCCAGCTTCAAATGGGTACCTAACACTAGTTAGAGAAACAAAGGCGAGCTGGGTAATGCGTGGAGCCCTCATAGCGTGGCCTGGTGAGCGCTCCATCACTTGCCAACAGACTGGTTTTGGTCTATGGACGCAATAATCTTGTGTAAAGAAGGAGCGTCTGTATAGATAAGACAGGAGTCACTATGTATGAAATTGACTGGTGAAAAAAAATTATTACATTTTTAATTATGAAAAAGACAGTATATTCATGATTATTAATTATTATAAACTTTATAAATCTTTTGTGTGTTCCTAAGCTTATATAAAGTGGCATCTGAAATAGGAGGCGGGCACTTCAATGCAGCACCTCAGGGCTAGGAGCAATATTTAAAATAGCATTTTTTTTTATTATTTAGCCACCTGCAGAGAATATGTGTGTAGAAGTATGTAGAGTAGAGGTATCACAGTCAAAGTTTAGCACTATGCCATTGATGATATTTATTACTTATACTAAATAATTTTAAATAGTTATAATAGTAAATTATAATTATGCTATTTATAGGCCCTAATAAATATATGCATACGAGTAAAAAGTAAATTGCATTGTATTAATTACTTTAATATTAATATTAGTTTAGTTTCATCATGGTATATCAAATGTAAAATGCATTTTATGAAATTTAAGTTGAATCAATTAGGGTATAAATATAGTCTACTAGCTGGGGTACCCGGGGTTGCACGATTTAAAAATCGTAGACAGATTTTAAAAAAGAATAGAATTAGAATTCCACACCGTTGGAAGCAGGGTGCTGAAATTTTGCATGTGACCCTCATTTGACCCGGACAGGTCATAGGCTATGTTTTCAACCCCAGTTGACCACCCCTAGGGTAACCTAGCCCTACTCAGGGTCACCTCGATTTACTATTCTGTTTATTGATGCTAAGAAGTGTGAATTAAATAAAACTATATTTATTGTTGTTAAGAAGAATAAATGAAATTAATCTCTTTATTTCTCAAGATCTTATAAAATTGAATGGGGGATAAAATCTTAAACATTACCCGAAAAAAGACATTTGGTGCCCCCGCCCCGAAGAAATGGACATTATGAGTTCAGTGCACTGCAGTATTGTAATAAAGGCTCTCACGTACTTACATACCAAGTTTGGTCAAGAATCATTCATTTACACAGTAGCTAATGCTCAAACTAATCTTTATATAACTCATATAAGCAAAAAAGCAACATAATGGGCCCCTTACCCTAGGGGTGGTCACCTGGGGTTGAAACATAGCCTAAGACCTGTCCCGGTCAAATGAGGGTCCCATGCAAAATTTCAGCAAAACCACCAGCTTTTGAAATTCTAGTTATTGATTTTTTATAACCAACAAGGCCACGCATCAAATTTCGGCCTTGCGAGGTCTGCTGGTGACGTCACAGCCCGCTTGCGTTCAGCTCTCAGCGCTGTGTTACTAACTTAAATCGCCAGCTTTTGAAAATGTTACTTATTGATAGGGCTGAACCGATCGGTTGGGCTACTCGGCATCGGTTGATTTTTGTATACTTGGAGATACTCGGCAATCGACCGCATAAGTGATGCCAATGCCGAGTATTACGTAATTGCTCCAATAGCAAAGATGCACGCAGAATTGCATGTCTAAAACATTTCGTTTCATATGGAATAACAAAATGTACCAGTGTGCAGACTTGTTGTCATTGGCAACCATTCATCCTTCAACCTCATTTTGACTCTATTACTACTGCTTTATTCTCATTGTTTCATTCATAAGAAGTGGCCGTGTGCAAAAGCCATTTAACTGTTGGTTAGAATTAATTAAAATGTGTCAAAGTTGAAGGTTCAAAAGGAGTTCCTAATTTATTTTTGTACATTTTTATAGAGAAGAGTTGCTTTGTCATGAGTCATATATAGGTCATGATAGATGTGGCGGTGCCTAGGGGATTGTTTTTACATTTTTGGTTTGGAAGAGAATGGTTTGGGGACAATGAGGGGATGTGTAGGTTACACGGGGCGGGTTATTTATTTGTGTAGCTTGTAAGGAAAGTCACGCAAGTGCATTCCAAGGCACAGTATCGCTCAATCTGGGAATCACCGCAAGACAGAAAAATACCATGTCACTAGCGGACCCTCTGCGCGCGCGGCGTGGCGGGCAGGAGTAGATGAATTCATTGCAGTTATGTACTAGGGGAAAAAAAACTGCGCTAACGCCAAAGGGTTATATTTAAACTTAAACAGTCCTTAAAAACGAACGGTCTTAACAACCTTAGGAAAGAGTGAAGAAATAGGGTCCTGATATTCCGATACAATTCCGATTAATCGTCCCATCACTAATTAATGCACATCATGTACATAAAGAAATTTCAAGCGCATGTTAATATTTTGCCGCCATATTGGTTTTCGTTTAATTCGATCATTGGTTATCTCGACGCCCTTTTTCATACCCCAACGCTGTAGAATTAACCGGGCTCTACTGTATTAAGTAGTTTGTTATAGTAATAAGTAAGAAAGTATTACTAATACTAATAGTGAAATGATTAATTTAAATTTAGGCCTGAAGTCTAAAGCCTAAAAAAGACATGACTTACTAAATTTAATACTAAGTGTCTGCTACTACGACTAGTCGTAGCACTAGCAACATCCCGTGGAATCGTCTGCTGCTACCACTAGTCGTAGCAGCAGACAATGCAACGAGATGTTGCTAGTGCTACGACTATTTGTAAAAAATATGCTATAGGAGATGTGCTTACAGTTACGACTAAAGCTGTATTTTAATTATGCTAATACTTATATTAACATTAGTTCTCATAATCAAATTTCATGATTACTAGGTAAGCCGATTAATGAATTATACAAGTAAAAAAACTTGATTGATTGGTGTCCATTTAATGACAAACAGTTATAATTTTTTAAAAATCGCACTTTGACATGAGCTTCGCTAGGAGAAAGTGATAGTTGGATGGACGATGGTTTGATGTTAAAACCAATACGTGGTTCTAATCCCGTAACCGGTGAATTTAAAAAAAGTTAATATTTAAATTTAAAAAAAACCACAATGAGTGTGCTGGTAATTGTAATTTTTGTACTACTTATTCTGAAAAGCGGAGACATTGTTTGAATATATTTTTTAAAAACTTAGATTTTAGAATTTATACACACATAACACATATATAAGCCCAGATCTATTAATATCGTATTATATAGGCCTATGCGTATAAAATGTTATAAAGAGTTTAAGATATTATAACGACTTTGACTTAGTTAAACTTAGTTCACTTAGAGCGGTCCGACTGTAGTAATACATCAAGCTCTCGTACAGTGCCTCGACAACTAAGCAAATTAAAATTTAAAAAAATAAATCATTCCTTAGCCGAATGCGAAGTAGACTAATAGTGATGACGTGTATATTATTTAGATACCGGAATAGGGAGAAAGCGATTTGAAGTCACTGTCACTCAACACAACAAAAACGAACTCCGGGGTAAAAAGCTATTACGGGCTTATTGAAGTTGCGGGGGGCTTATTGAAGTCCTGATTAAATAGGACCGGTCCTGATCTGAGGACCGGTTAACCAGTTAACCGGTTAACCGTTAACAACCTTAGACTTAGTCGTAACACTAGCAACATCCAATTTAATAAATATATTTGATTCTGACATATTTTTTATATTTATTATTATTTATTTAAATTTAAGACTATTTAGGCATCGAAGTGGGTAGACACCGCGCAATGCGCAGCATCCACTGTAAAGCTTGGGTGTCGCGTAAACGTGAGGTCACATTTTGCTCTTACTACTTTATAAGATTTTTAAAAATTCAAACGGTACATGAGCTTCTGTGGTCTCACGGTTAGGACATTAGATTCTTGAACTCTAGGTGTCAGGTGGAGGTTCGAGTTTCGTTTGAGTCTTTTTTTAAAAAAAGTTTGTAGTTTTAGGGTCTGGGTTAGGTTTAGTTGTCTATTTTTTAAATTAAAATAGAAAAAGAGTTTCGTTTGAGTCTTTTTTTTTAAGGTTGTAGTTTCAGTTTTAGGGTCTGGGTTAGGTTTAGTTGTCTATTTTTTAAATTAAATTAAATAGAAAAAACAACAAATATAATATAGCAACCAAAAATATGATTTATCGAGCGCACCGTTCTCTTTGCTTTTACCAAATTAATTTTAAAATCATAAATCTTTTAAGCATATTAATAATTAAGGTGGACTGGGTATACCAAAATAAACAGACTGTGTATTGCGTGTCATCCACCCAACTGAGTGGACACCGCGCATTACGCGGTGTCTACCATCGGCCTTTAGGCATTTAGGTAATCCTGCAGTTTCAACACATATATTGTTTCACAGCGAAATTTAATTTTCTCAAAAAGAAACTTCCATTTTAAATTTATTAAATGCATTATTATTATTATGTGTTGACAATGTTGTATTTCAGCTATTACAGTACAGCGCTAATTTGTAAGTCTACAGACTATTTAAAATTACTATACTATACTATTTATTACTATACGATTACTATTACAACTTACTATTACTACTACTAACTTAAAAACTAACTACTACTAAATTTAGGAATATACCCGGCCATTACAAATTTAGTTCATATTCATGACACACATACTTTTTTGTTGTAAAATCCAGAAATAAAAATGATCCTCGATGAAAACAAATTATTGTCTGAAATAGATTATCTTTGGCTGTTTATTGACCATAAGTTTGTGTGTTGATGATGTAACCAAACATCAACTACTTTTCTTTTTTTTTCTATTGACACATGTATTGTAATTTAGGTCATACTAATCACCGACAACATTGAAATACATTTAAACCCCCAATTTCAGTCATTATTTTAATTTTGTCAATTTAAAATATGAAGTACATGTGACGTGTTGAAGTGATCCAGTGCAGAAATAAAACAACCCCGTAAAAACAAAGTTTTTTACTATAAATCCTTTATATATGAGACATAACTAAAAGTATTGATTATGTCATTTATGTGCAAACGCGACAAACATTTACAGACTGAAACCAAAATTATCTCCCCTGGCTTTAAAACTGGGGGAAGGGGGGAGGGGGTGTGGACATGGACGGGTGGCGTCAACTCAACTCCAGGTGATTTACCTGGTTAAAACACGAGATGTGTTCACCTGTGGCTGGCGTGAAGTCAATTGACCCGTAAAATGTAAACTTCTACATATAGTTTTATATAGATAAACTAAAAATGCATTAATTTAATTACGGTACGTTCGATCGATCTGAAATTTTGATACGATGCATTGTTAGGTGACACGGGTCCGTGTGCCAAATTTCAGCTCGACGGCATGATGGGAAGTGGGTCATTTTTTACTTCTTTTTTTCCGTGGTGCCCGCCCAAGAGACGACGGTGAAGTTAATATATTTATAAGGGATTTAACAAAGTCATTATTTAATACCAAGGAATGACTAATGATTTTACAATTGCAGAATCTTTTAACTGTAGCCAATGGCTCTCCTCTCCTATGGCTATGCATTTGAATGTCACCTTTTCCGTAATTATTTATCCCTATTATTTATTCCAATTCAACTGAAAGTTGTTGGAAGTGGTAGTCACCAAGCATTTTACATTTACCATCTTTTAGATCATAATGAATCTGGAGACATTTTGCGAAAGTAAATAATACAAAGCATTATAAAGGTGTTACGTTAAGTTTAAGCAAGAAGTTGAGTCCCAATGCTATGTCATGCTATTTTTAACAATTTTACCCCTCCTTTCCAAGTCACAAATTTCACCCCTCGATCTCTTATACTAAAGTTTGTCACAGATCCGAAATAAATGAATCATTTAAAAAAGTAAATACTCATTAAAATTTAATGTAAAACAATTTTCATGAAAACATTGGACACTTCTGGACATCTTTGTTAAAAAAAATCATTGTGAATTTTAGCTTTCATGTTTATATTGTATGCTTAATGATATAAAATGAATTAACCCTCAACCCCCTGTCACAAACATGACCATCTTGAGTATGACATATTTTATTGACAACCTCATCAGCCAACATGTTGAAATTTTCAGCAACATTTAAAGTCTCAGTTTCATGATACATATTAGAACGTAAGAACTTAAGAAACTAAAAATATGTATTCTGATATCAAACCCTAATTCTTGGACATTATTACATTTGTCAACATTTTTTTTTGGGTATAATATGCATACAAATTGACATTCCATGTGACAGAGCATATGTAAATCTCATCACACTATTTTTACATTATTACTGCCACCCATTATCATCATAATTATAACACAAATTAAAAATTTCTTTAACATTAATAGCCTAGCTGTAAAAGTCTGTGTCTGCTTTAGTTTTGTGAAATAAAATTTGAGAGCTTCAGATCCTGGGAAAATGTTTAACATATTTTTGAATAATACTGCAAAAATTAAAAAAAAATTCAAATGTGGGAAACACAATAATGCCATTGTAAATTTAAAAAAAAAGCTTTAAATTATAATCATTTGGAGAATGGGGGTTTAGGGTAAGGCATCACTAAAATTTAAATTATAACATAGCATTCTTAAGCTACCCACACTGAGTTTATTGACCAGAAAAAGTTTAGAAAAGTTAAAGATCAGAAAAAAATAGCCAACATAATTTTAACAATCAAGATTGAAAGTTTATAAGAAGATTATGCTTTACAAGATAAGATAAAGATAAGATACGTTATGAAATAGCATGAGACATAGCTTGTTTTGAGTTGAATTAAATGTCAAATATTTTAGTTTTTAACTTTTCAGTTAATTAAATTTTATCTTAATAGGATAGCAACTAAACCAACACAAGACAAGAAAGCAATTTTGGTCTGCAAAATTAACTTTTGGGAGGGATAGGTTGTAAGCTGTTCTAGACAAATTGGGCAGGAAATAGTTATAAATATTGGAGGGATGAACTTAAGTTAAGTGGGTAAGAAATTAGCTGGAGGGATAGTTTCACATTAAAATTAATAGTATTAGAATATAAAAAATGTGGTTAGAAAATTATTATAATACTGCCTAGTAATCATATTTGAGTTTTCTTGGTGTCATGAATTTATAGGCTAGTTCGTCTGTGACAGTTTTTCTTCGGCGCTGAATGTCACCAACAAGATTCTGTAAAACTGCAATCAGTTCTTTCTTTAGGTCACCTGTCAGAAGTTGTCCTGTAGTGTAGCCCTAGAATGCAAGGTGAATAGAGTTTAATAAGTAATAGGGAAATGTTCTATCATTTCTTTACAATTGGAAGAGTATTTATTAATACCAAGATATTTGGGAATTTTTTTACTTCTTTGTTTCATTTTCATTTGAAGTATCATTGAAGAGTTAATAGAAAAAAACTGGATATAAAATGAAGATATACAGATTGAATGAAAAATGGGTACTTCATATCTAATTTGACAGCAATTAAGATTGAACTAGTCATATTCATTGATTGAATATTATTGCTTTATGATATAGCTCTCTTCAAAATATTAATTAAAACAAATATAAGGAGCCCATTATGACAAAGGTATTAAGTTTATCATCAATTTTCAGTCTGTAATGGATTTTTACCATTAATAAACTAATTAATTTGTATTTAAGTGTTAATTGGATGTTATAATAAGGATTATAGAAACTAAATTGTTATTACTGCCCTATGCACTAACAAATTCATGTAGTGTCTAAATTTAGATAGGGGCCGTCCATAAATGATGTCACGCACCTAGGGGGGAGGGGGGTTGACACATCTGTGATGATGTGTGACGAGGGGGAGGGGGGTGTTTGAGAAATGTGAAGTCACATGAAAACACGCAAATTTAAATATAAGTTCCCCTTAAATATTTTATTTCTTACAATTTATTTAATGATGTGTTACAATGCTTAATGGGTGTTACGATATTAGAATGCAACCCTACACTAAATAAATACTTAATTACTTAATTGAAAAAAATTGATTTGACACATGCTCATTTTCAAATAGAAAATACAGCTTTATTGGGGGGGGGGCAAAGCTTTGTGACATCATATTGGAGGGGGGGTCTAAGTTTTTGTGTCAACCCAAAACAAGGGGGGAGGGGTAGTGAAAAATCTGCCAAAATCGCATGACGTCATTTATGGACGCCCCCATAGCCTACTAATCTCAAATTTAGGACCAACAGGTCTATTAAAACTGGTCAATTTATTCCACAGCCAGTTAGGACGTCAATGGTGTCACATTACTTTCATATCAATATTTTATTCATAAATAACAGGAGAATATGGAGTAAAACTATGCAGGTGGGCAGATATAACTAGTTTTGTTATACAATTATTGAAGGTTATGTTTCCATAAGTATGGCCCAATGACTGCTTTGCTAAATTAAGTTTTCATGACTTTATACAAGACTGGGTGGTATTTGGATAATAAAATAAACATACTTGTTTTATTTGTTCCAGCTTCTCATCATCTTCCAAGAAGAAAGTGAGATACAGATAAGAGACATCAATCGCACAGTTTCCTCCCTTGGCTTTATGCTGTTCTAAAGTTTCCGCTCCGCCTGAGAAGGCATGTTTGGTTATCTGAAAATAGAGATATATGGTTAATAAAATATAAAAATAAGGGTTAATTACAATTTTGATAATAATATGTACCTGACATTAAATGGATGGATGTTGAATAAGGGGTGAGCAAATTTGAAATGAATTCAATTTTAAAATGAGATTTCTCTAAATGAAGTAAATATTGAGTTCTAATTAAATATTTAGAAAAGATTCATGTTCCAATGGTATTAAAAATATTTTTTTTTAACACAATTGTTTATAATTTAAATTATTTTCTCTTGTCTCAGTTCCAATGAGATTTAATAAAAGTGAATTTTTCAACAAAGACCACATAAACTTTTGAACTAAAAATCTGCTGTGAGAACATACTTTTATTGTTTAGGCACAATGCCCACTAAATCAGATAACAGCAAAAAACTGAAACACTTA
Organism: Ampullaceana balthica; assembly: GCA_944989445.1. Lineage (NCBI taxonomy): Eukaryota > Metazoa > Mollusca > Gastropoda > Lymnaeidae > Ampullaceana > Ampullaceana balthica. The sequence goes on along the minus strand of CALYLW010001614.1, from coordinate 76,148 downwards.
TTTTCATACCATCATTAACATTTCACTTATTTAAAAAAAAATTATTTTAAAAATAAAAAATTTGTTTCTTTCATTTTCATCAATTAAATACTTTTTTGTTTACCGTGTACAAGTTTCATTCTTAAAATTATTTTTTTTCCCTAAATTAAATAAAAATTTGTGTTAGCTTGTAAAGGCTGCACACATTCTCTTTTAATGTCCTAAACTTAAATTAAGTTTTACGTTCACCCAACTTTGTTATTCTTAAGGGGCCATCCATAAATGACGTCACACGATTTTGGCATATATTTAACCCCCCTCCACCATATCACAAAAACTTAGACCCCCCCCCCTCCAATATGATGCCAGAAAACTGTGACAATTGCGGTATTTTCTGTTTGAAAATGAGCATGTTTCAAATCACTTTATTGTCATTTTAGTTGTTATTTAGTGTAAGGCTGCACTCTAATATTGTAATACGCGTGAATCCATGTAAAACCTCATAAAATAAATAGTAAGAAATCGAATATTTAAGTGGAACTTTGATTTAAAGTATTATGTTTTGACGTGACATCACAATTCTTAAACTTCCCCTGCCCCCCTCATCACAAATATGGGGAACTCCCTCCCCCCTAGGTGCGTGACGTCATTTATATAGGGCCCCTAAGTAAAATGGGCCCTAAGTAAAATGGAATGACAATGAACACTACAGATCTTGAGTTAAGACTTGATACTTACAAACGTTTTTTTAAAAAAAATACATTTGTATATTGATTTTTAGATATATCAAAAGATTCATTATATTGATTGCCAGATTCATTACTGGAGAATATTCAAAACTGACAAGAATAACACCATAAGTTAAATCATTAAACCTTGAAACACTAGAGGATAGAAGAACCAAGAGTAAAGTAGTAATTATACATAAAGCAATTAATTCTAATTTAGAAATACAACACAAAGATAACTTAATACAACCCTCAGATAGACATAAGGATAAAAACAACTTTCTTATTCTGTATGCAAGAACAAACACATACAAATTTTCGTTTTTTCCGTCCGGAATTCGGGCGTGGAATGGGGTGCCTGAAGAAACCAGGAAAGCCAACACTTTATCAACATTTAAAACTGTAATAAGAATGCAGGACTAAACACGAACCATAGATAAGTATAGGATGCAATAATCTTCTGTATAGAAGGAGCGTCTGTAACAGATAAGATAAGATAAGATTCATTTAAAAGACAGTAGGAATATAATGAAAAAAATTTAAAGAAAAATGTATGTTAAAAATAACAGTGAAATATGCTTATAAGTTAAGTTTGTAATCACTCTTAAGATAAATTTTTTTTTATAAACCTTTTCCTTGATGACATCAGCATTATCTGTGAGAAAAATGGATGAGTTTGGATCACTGGCAGACATTTTTGATTGTGCTCCTTGCAAGGCAGGGAAGAAAACTGAGTGCAGCAGTGCTGGCTTTATGAGCTTGAGTTTGGGAGCAACATCTCTGGTCATTCTAAAATAGGGGTCCTTAGCAACAACAAAAAAACAAATTTTTTTATTACAGTTACAGTTGTCTAAAATTGATATATTTAAATTAACTAAGGGCCTTTTTTATCTTTGAATAGAAATTTTTTAAAAACAAAAAAGCGTCTTTAATATTTTAAGGTTTTGTATTCCTGTACGTTATCTGAGCTTCATTACTTCATTAAGAGATAGATTAGCAAAAAAATATCTAATTTCAGACCTGGTCAATAGCACATGGAATGAGACATGGCAGGTCATTTCTCTTGTTGAAAATGTGAGGAAAAGCTGAACTAAAGCTAGGAGCTGCTTGAATAGCTGGAAAGCTAATCATTCCTATGTTGTTACTTCCGTCAAATCCAAATATTCCTTTGGCTTGATTGAATGTCACATGTTTTTGAATCTGAACTATGAGTTTGTAGAATTCAGGACCTTGCCTGCAAATAGTTAAGATCAGACAACAATGAAAGCATTTGATTTAAGTTATAACTATTCTTACACTTTAGTTTTGATTATGTTTATAAGATTTCTAAAAGGTTGTAAAACTTTTCCACAACATAAACAATTGTAACATGTATTGGAACAGTGTGTCAAAACAAAAAAGAAAATTTCTCATTCTAACAATTCAATTATAAGCTGAAAATTTTAATCAGCACTTAGTAAGATCATAATTTAGGAAGATTTGTTTAGGAGTCTTCATGAGATTGAGACATGGCTTAGGAATGTAAAACCAGCAATTATTTTTTAGCAAAGTATCACTAAAAATCTGCTTCCAGCAAATATATTGAAAAGAATGAAAAAACTGAGCACTCAACTGTGGAGATTTTGATAATAAATTTCACATTGACATCAAAATTAATGTAACATTCCTTGACTATTAGGAGCGAAGTGAAACTTCAGAACACTTATAAATACAAGATAAAACTAGAACATTGAAAGTAACTAAAATATTTAAAGGAGTTTGGGGATTTAAAAAAAATCTTGGTTATTTCTATGAATTAAGGCTGGTACTGATTAAAAAAGTTTTGTTCGATTAACCCGGAAAAAATGTAATCGATTAATCAATTAATTTCGATTAATTATATTTTTATAACATACATATAGATCCCATTAAGTCGCGATTCATTATTTCACGAAATCGGTTAGGTAGCGGTTATTCCATGGCTTCCAAATTTTGTGATGTAACACAGCAAATTCGTTATGCTGTGCAAGAAATAAGGAAGAAAACCCTTTTTGTTTATGTATGCACATCTAAATAAATAATAATAACACGAGGGAAAAGTATGTAAGTAAAAAAAAACAAAAAACTATTAATAAATTGGAAAATATATATTAGAATATTTTCTTAAATTTTAATCGATCAAATTAATTTTAATGCTTTACATTTTTTAACGATTAATCGATAATTTCTGCAGCCCTACTATGAATTTCAGTAGGCTATATTGAAGGCCATTACTCTTTTACCTTGAGTTAACAATCAATTTTAGCTGAATAAACCCTCCTTCAACTAAATCTAATTTATAAAGATGAAAGTTTGTTTGTTTGTTACCCATAGAATTCCACACCGTTGGACCTAGGGTGCTGAAATTTTGCATGGGACCCTCATTTGACCCAGGACAGGTCATAGGCTATGTTTAAACCCCAGGTGACCACCCCTAGGGTAAGGGGGCCCATCATGTTGCTTTTTTGCTTATATGAGCTATATTAAGATTAGTTTGAGCGTTAGCTACTGTGTAAATGAATGATTCTTGACCAAACTTGGTATATAAGTACGCAAGAGCCTATATTAAAATACTGCAGTGCACTGAACTCATAATGTCCATTTCTTTGGGCCGGAGTCACCAAATGTCTTTTTTCGGGTAATGTTTAAGATTTTATCCCCCCATTCAATTTTATAAGATCTTGAGAAATAAAGAGATTAATTTCATTTATTCTTCTTAACAACAATAAATAGTTTTATTTAATTCACATCTCTTAGCATCAATAAACAGAATAGTAAATCAAGGTGACCCTGAGTAGGGTTAGGTTACCCTAGGGGTGGTCACCTGGGGTTGAAACATAGCCTATGATCTGTCCCGGGTCAAATGAGGGTCACATGCAAAATTTCAGCACCCTAGGTCCAACAGTGTGGAATTCTATTATTTTTTAAAAATCTGTCTACTATTTTTTAAATCGTGCAACGCCGGGTACCCCAGCTAGTAATTCATAAAAATGGGTTTATAATCCAATCTTCAAAAACCTTCAATTGGAAAATTCTCAAATTATTTTACATTTACATTGTTGCAATGAGAATTGTGTGCTCATCTTGTTAATGGTTTTGGATAATGCATTTGACACTACATGTATTATTGACAATGTGCTTTGGTTAAAAGTGTGTTCTGAAAGACACACCAGTTGAACCGATGGAAGTGAAACTTATATTGAGTCATTTTATGTCACTGCTATGCTGCTTCTTCCCATATACCAAATGAAGAAGATGAAGGGAATATTTGATAGTTGGTGATTATAAATGATATTTTGGAATTAAAAAGCTAAATTTTTAAAATATTGATTTATTATTTCGTACAAGAAGTCAGCCTTTCTGTTGTGTGACGTATACAAACCCTAAGACAATCTGATGTCACATACATTGTAATATAGTAAAACTTTTGTCAGCACTTTATTGTGCTGTATTACTAACATTTTTATTACAAAGTAAAGAAAAAAAAGATTTTTAGCAGGGTTCTCTTATTCCATAGAAACAACAAATTTTTTTATAAACAATGTTGTTAAAGTTTACGGTCTTTGAAATCAGCATCAATAACAACATTTGTTCCAACAAATGACACTTAAAAGGACCAATTTACAGCGTATGATTTTAAGCATAAAGTCAGAAATAACAGTCATTCTGAGATAGGTTTAAATTCAAAGTATGTATCTCACTTAATTTAGATTAAAGTTTTGTTAATAAAATGTGGTGTGTAATTATAAAAATAGATCAGAAACTCTTTTCTCATCTTAGAAGAACCAAGAGTAAAGTAGTAATCATACATAAAGCAATTAATTCTAATTTAGAAATACAACACAAAGATAACTTAATACAACCCTCAGATAGACATAAGGATAAAAACACCTTTCTTATTCCGTATGCAAGAACAAACTCATACAAATTCTCGTTCTTCCCGTCCGGAATTCGGGAATGGAATGGGTTGCCTGAAGAAACCAGGAAAGCCAACACTTTATCAACATTTAAAACTCTAATAAGAATGCAGGACTAAACACAAACCATAGATAAGCGTAGGGCGCAATAATCTTCTGTATAGAAGGAGCGTCTGAAACAGAAAAGATAATTTATGAATAGAAAACACACTGCATATAGACTTACATTAAAAGTTAACATTAATTGGTATGATTCTGCTAAGCAGCCTTTGAGGTAGCAGGTTTCTCTAAATCAGGTTGGTAGATAGTAGTTGTGGTGCGAATAAGATGTTGGTTATCAGTTACTGCCCGATGCTTTGATTTTATAACTTTATTGTGGAGTACAAAGATTCACCGCCGTAGATTGAACAGAAAATGGATGTAAATCAACAACTAGCTTTCTTAAGTTGAGGATATTTTACGTCTGGCACGAGCGAGTGGTATATTTCAGACAATTAAGTTATAAATAACTCTTCTTTTGCAACCAGGTATAATTAACATAAAAAACCATCACTGCCAATTCTGGTGTATCCTGAAGATCTGTTGATTCATCAAGAGCAAAATTAAAAGCTGCACAGTTCTTTAAATCTTCCATCATTGTTCCTTCAGTATCAGAGTTAATATATGAAATACGTGTCTCAGCTGTGTCACGTGACATTGGAATTTGTGTTGTCGCCGAAGTCTGGAATTATTTGGGATCTAACATTGACATTGCTTCCTCGATATTCTTCTTAATAAAGTCCCCCATCAGAATAAGGTCATTTAGCACGAAAAATATTCCAAGCGATGACATAACTGACTTGAGTTGAAGTTTGAAGTAATTTCTTCGATTGAAAGCACAAAATAGTGTCTGCTGCTGGCACATTCCAGACCTTAACTCAGCAAGTTTGCTTTTTCATAAATCAGATTGCAGTGGATATCTCAATGTAAACACTTCAGTGCTTTTTTCATAATGTCGTTTCAGATTGCTAGCTTTGTAATTTGTTAGCGGTTTTAGGCAGATAATGCAAATTGGTTTTATCAATAATTGTAAAGTCCTCTTTCCATTCTGGTTGAAAAATTCTATTTTGTTTCTTGCAACTTGCCGCCATATTTCATTTTAACTTTTAATTACTAAGTTATTAAATTTAGTAGGACTAATAGTAATAACTTCGACTTGTGCATTTTTACTTTATTTTTAACTGTGCCAGACATTAAACAGTTTGCTTCACCAACCAATCAGAAAACAATGCTCCCTTCAACTTTCAAATTTTAAATCAAGCCTAAATTATTTTCAATGCTTTGTTTCAATCAAGAATTTTAGAAACTTTAGTTTATTTTTGATATTGTATAGTTCAAACGAAATGTTTTTATTTCATAAAATTTCCGCGAGCCGCAGTGTGAACAAGGAAGAGCCGCATGCGGCTCGCGAGCCGCAGTTTGGCCACCGTTGGTACAGACAATTATTCTTACCAGAAAGCATGAAAAGTTATTTTAAAGCCTAATGCTCCACTGACAATTTAACTCAAATTACAAATGAAAATTAGGCTCATAAAAAATGTTGCATATTAATATACATGTATTCCCCACATGCTGAATGTCTTTTAAAAAAGAGGAAGATGAACAACTCACCCCATGTAGGTAAAATCTGTAAAAATAAATGTCTTGTCCACATCAAAGCCCAAGGAAATAATGTCTTTAATGTTCTCAAAAGTTATCCTCTCCATTTCCTCAATAGTAATGTCTTTCCACAGAAATTTTTCATCATCAGTTACTTGAATCACTAGAGGAACGTCAAATGTTTCTTGAAGCCACCTTTAAGTAAAAAAATTAAATACATCTGTAAAAAGAAACATGTAAAACAATATTTATTTTTTTAAACAATTATTGATGGTAATGGAAGCACCATCAATAGTTAACAAATTTCCCTACTCACATATTTAGCATTTTGAGTATTAAAATTAAATGTAGATAAATACATTATCATATATTTTAGTTACATTTAATTTGGAAATTAATAAAATTAATAATGAATATATCTTACTTTGTAAAGATAAATGGAACAAGATGTCCCATGTGCATGGCCTCTGAAGATGGGCCCCTTCCTGTGTAAAGATAAAACGGTTTCTTCTGCTCATAGAGGTCAAGAATATGATCCAGTTCTCTGAAATTTATTTTGAATATATGTATTAAAAAAACAACAACTCTTGTTTGTATACACCATTTTATTTTTATGTTTACTTTGAGTCTGCTAATGATAGACATGAAAAGTTGGTTATACGCAGCATGATCTGTGTGACAGAACAGCTTATGATAGGAACAAGTTTACATCCTTGAAAAAGAACACAAATATTGAGCAATGTTATAATTTCAGTAAATAATCCTATTAATATTATGTCTTTGGAAAAAACGGATTGTACAGAGGTATAATTAATAAATAAACATCTCCACAGTTAAACAGAGAGATGAGTTTACATGGGAAATCCATATGTGGTGAAGAGGCTAAGGCATGAAAACAAAAACAAATATAAGCACTGTCCCACTTCAATAGCTTTGACATCACAGATGGGGATTAAAGCAGTAATAAAACATAAGGCAATTAATACTCACTTAGGGTTAACCAGCAGAAAGCTACTGTCAAGGAGTTGAGGTTTCCACTTAGGGGCCGTCCATAAAGTATGTCACGCTATTTTTTACCATTTTTAAACTTCCCCCCTCCCCCCTGTCACAAACTGTCACAAATCTTGGACCCCCCCCCCTAAAGTACGTCACACTTTCCAACAAAAATGTTGTTTTTTTATTAACAAAATAATTAAAATTTAATATAAAACACCGTGACATCACACATGGCCGGACTCCCCCTCCCCCATGTCACAAAGTGTCACACTTTCTTACACCCCCTCCCCCCTCTTGAGCGTGACGTACTTTATGGATGGCCCCTTAGGCTAGATTTCAAATTATTTAATAGGCAAAATTTTGAAGAATTTTTCCAAAATCAGTAAGAAGAGTTTGATTTTACAGTTATTATATTAGTAATTTATAAATTGACTCACCGATGAGAGAAGAAAATTTTTCGCCTCAGAAAGTGGTGTGCCTTTCTGCCAGTTAATTTTTCAAACCTACTGATTAGGTCTTCATCTATTCTTTGGGATCCAAAGTGAACTGAAAAATTTAAATATAATCCAAAGTAATAAAAATATGTCATCATTTTTTCTTTCTTTCCTTTAACTTTATGATCTTTAATGACTTTGAAAAAATATCTTAAATCTCCTTTCTCTTAAATTACACAAACAATTCTTTAATTAGAGTCATTATCATAAACATCCTCATGTAGGTATATGATTTTTTAAAGGAAAATAATATGGACAATATCCTGATACTTTCTAATACAGTGTAGTATCAAATTATTTTAATGAAATTCTTTCTCTTACTAATAAGTTTGTCATAATTAATCCCTTTTTCAGAAGCTGCTTCCACTTCCCATGGTGTCACTGTGTCTTCTTTTGCATCAGGATTTATATATAAGTTGTCCAATTTGTCATTCAGCTCATCATTTGCCATCTTTTAGTTTTAAATTTGAAAATAAGTCATTTAATCCTTAAAAGAACTGAATTAAATTTGATTAGGCCTATTTAATATCACAGAACTCAAACTTCTTGATGTTACCAAGTTAAATTAACCGATCAAGCTAATACAAAATAAAATGATTAATTGAACATTTCATTTCTGAATGATTAGTACTATTTATAGCGAAACCTTAAAGAATTTAGCTACATGTCGATTAGTTACAATGAATTGATGAGAAAATTAAAGATTAATTGTTAATGCAGCAATTGAAATTCAAGGGAAAGAATGCAATTTATATCGCAAAAAATATATATAAAGAGTACTCCCCCATTGAAAGGAGCGGTCTACTAATAATCCACAAGCTCCCCCTCCCCCACTTACTGTTCCTGTCGTTTATAAGGACAATGACTATGACGTGACAATACTTCTTTCTGTCAGTTACTATATAACTACAAGTAGAAATTACCTCTCCAAATAACAAATTAATTAATCAACAAATTGAAAAGTAAGCTACTTTTAAAAAATAATTAATGTATTATCCTTTTAAGTGATTCTAACAATAAAATTATAATATAAATAAATGAAATATATGAAAATATTGAAAGACCCCCAATGCCCAATCGTTTCTTTATGTGTTATTGTAATTTGGCTTAGGGGCCATAATAGTATAGCAGTTCGATTTAGCTATTAATCCTTATATATTATATTTGAAAATGTTTACTATAGAAGCCGGCTTGGGACACACTTTTAAAATTAAAATATATTAAATTATAATATATTTGTTATATACTACTATTAACTACTAAATGTAAATAGAAAAGTGATATTTAACAAGGGCAAACTTCAAACAGCAAATGAAAAAATACATAATAATAAATATATCAACTTTTTTCAATTCAAAATATTCGCAATGACTGACACCTTTTATTGATAAAATATTAAATCTTTAATAATTTCAACCAGTATGTAAGTGTATGTATTTTGTCTTTAAGATTAGTTAGTAATAACTTTAATAAATAATGATAAATTTCACATTCTCATACCTTATGATTAACTGGGTTTAAAAACTAAAACACGTTCCAATAGTCAATAGAACAAATACAAAGGCCAACTGAGACTGATAAGCAAACTGATTCCTTTTATAGAGCACTTGGGTCTGGGTACTTTGTACCAAGCATTTTCCTGAAAATTATTTTCTCCAGCCCCAGCCCTTGCCTTATCATTACTAACTCATGTAACTCAGGCTTTCCCAATATTAGGTAATTTGAACAAAATTTTCCCAGGGCCTGAGCATGTCATCGAATTCTGTAGGTTATAAACTTTAAAACAGAAAAATAAATGACGTAAATTTTACCCCATCCCCCTCATTAGAGCATAGTCATAGAGGTGAAATTTTATTTCGAAAAAAAATTAATAAATAAAAAAATGTCATGAATATCAAAATCACTGAGCCTGAGAACGTAGTTTATGGCATACATTCATACATTTTTAAGCTTAACACGTACTTATGATTTGTGATTGAGGTCTTTTAATTTTATAAAAATATTTAATTTTAAAATATATTTTTTTATAGTAAGGCTATTTTTATTAACATTAAAAAAAAATATTTAAACAAAATAGCACCAGTTTTATGTAAATGAGAGGAGTCTGAAATGAAAGGCGGAAGTAACACTTAAATTCAACGACTCCAAAATGGTCGCGCCCATCTCGGCTACTTTGTTGTGATTTTTCTGTGTAGTTATTTATCTAGTCTCGTTAGCAAAATACTCGTACAGTACACATTTGCCCAAAAAGGATGGTGGATGCACGGACACAACACCACAAACCCTAGACCTAGACCAGCGGTGTCTTATCTTATCTGTTTACAATTTACAGACGCTCCTTCTACACAGAAGATTATTGCGTCCTACGCTTATCTATGGTAAATGGTTTGTGTTTAGTCCTGCATTTTTATTAGAGATTTAAATGTTGATAAAGTGTTGGTTTTCCTGGATTCTTCAGGCAACCCATTCCACGCCCGAATTCCGGACGGGAAGAAGGAAAACTTGTATGTGTTTGTTCTTGCATACGGAATATGAATAAGAAAGGTGTTTTTATCCTTATGTCAATGTCTATCTGAGGGTTGTATTAAGTTATCTTTGTGTTGTATTTCTAAATTAGAATTAATTGCTTTATGTATGATTACTACTTTGTCCAAGCTTTTTGCAAAGAGGGCCGCATTCCATTAAAAAAATATATGAATTAGGCCTATATGTGGGGGCAAGATTAAGATAGGCTAAACAACTAAAAAGACATAGGCTACTTAAAGTTAAAGAAAGACATTCATGTAGTTATAATTACGTATTGTAGTAGGCCTTATACTAATAGTAATAGTAATGGGCAATAAAAATATCAATTGTCAATAGGCTTGGTCATTATTTACCGGAAGTCTAATAATAGACTCGATCTATAACTAGGTCACCGCCTGAGGTGCCGTAAGGTCAAGTAGTTAATATTTATTCATAACTATTAGAGGGAATGCGCTCATTGAAATTATCTAAAACTTGTTCAAAACCTTGATTTTATAGAATTTTAAAGAAAAATATAAGGTCATATTATTTGATATATTATATAATGCGAAATAGAGCTTCCTTGCGAGAGTGAATTTAATATTAATATGTAAATATACAGACTATACTTTTTTATTTTTAGTTCATTCGCTCATTCACATTCGTCCGAGAATTTTATACATTCAAATACTATTTACTTCTAAAACGTATGATGTAATTATAATTAAAATCATAATCTTAGTGTAAGTTTATTACTAATAAATGCTAAGGCATATATAATTTATATGAACCAACGAAAACAATTTATATTAAATATAAGTTTGTTAGCACTAGTGACTAGTACTAGTGGCGACGGCCGGAACGACCGCTTACACGTTCACTCATCTTAAATAAATGCTTAGGCCTAGGCTTATTTATTTAAATATCAATAGATGGTTATATTATGTAGCCTTATATTATATTATGCGAAATGGAACGTCCTTGGGAGCATGAATTATGTAAATGAATTATAATTAGTGACTCTGCATCTGCTCTGACTGAGGCTGAGGCTGAGGCTCTAACTCTATCTATTATCTAGTAATAAGTTAGTAGTAACTAGTTCTAGTTGCTTGTTCGTCCATGAAGTTTATTCTTTCATACTATGATGTAATTATAATTAAAGTCATAATCTTAGTGTAAGTTTATTACTAATAAATACTAAGGCATGTATAATATATATGAACCAACGAAAACAATTTATATTAAATATAAGTTTGTTAGCACTAGTGACTAGTTACTAGTACTAGTGGCGACGGCCGGAACGACCGCTTACACTTTCACTCATCTTAAATAAATGCTTAGGCCTAGGCTTATTTATTTAAATTAAAATATCAATAGATGGTTATATTATGTAATATTATATTATGCGAAATGGAACGTCCTTGCGAGCATGAATTATGTAAATGAATTAGTGACTCTGCATCTGCTCTGACTGAGGCTCTAGTAATAAGTTAGTAGTAACTAGTTCTAGTTGCTCGTTCGTCCATGAAGTTTATTCTTTCATACTATGATGTAATTATAATTAAAGTCATAATCTTAGTGTAAGTTTATTACTAAAGGCATATATTTTTATAAGGCAAGGGCCAAGGAAAACAATATTAAAATACATATATGTTAATAATTGACTACGCTAGGACTAGTGTTTACCGTAGTTACGACTATCGGACGAATGCTTACACTCATCTTTAAATAATTAAAAATATTATGTTACGGCTTATTTATTAAAGTTTTAAGTCTTCGACATTTTAATAACTTTTTTGGGCTGCAAAACTGAGTGAGAAGAAATATATTTTTTGTCCAAAATAGCACCTGGAACATCGTTTTCAGATAGCACTATAACACTATTAAACACACTGTTGCTAGCCATGTTTGAGAAAGTTTGACCTTACTGACAACGAAGAGCCTAAAAATAGATATGACCGAATGGCTTATGACGCGTTCGGGTCACAGAAATGATCAAGTCTATAGGATATTCACTTTACTTAATTCAGTTTTCAATTAAGCTATTTAAATTTATTAAAAAAAATAAATGTGATATTTTTCACATGTCATGTAGTTAACTTAACGTTGGTTATCTCGATCCCCATGACCAATCGACAGCTTTTGAAAATGTTAGCTATGATTTTTTTATAACCAAGGGAAGGGACCAATTTTCTGCCTCACCAGGGTCTGCTGGTGACGTCACAGCCCACTTGCTCAGCGCTGTTACTTCTGGTACTATGCTTGGGTAACTAAGCGAATACTTTTTTTTTAATTAGTCACTAGCGAACTCCACAAACAGTGATGACGTGTATTTTATATTTATAGACCAGAATATTATTATTATTAAGAAAACGCTTTGATTTTGATGTCACGTTCGTTCGCATGTTGGCTCTGGTATTCTGCCGTAACACACCATAAAATTAACTCCGGGTAATAAGCTAATATACCGACTAAGTCCCGATAAAACGGAGTAAACAGTCATAATAAGATGGAAATTAATTTAAATACCATATTATGTTTCACTCGTCAACTTGCCAGAATTATTGAATTTTGCCGCGCACTCGACGATCCCCCCCCACCCAATAGGGTGGGGTTGAGCTACACTGGCCATTTACCAAGGCATGCTCTGACTCAATTTAAAAAGAAAAATGTTCCTTCCCCCCAACCCACTGTAGATGTATAACAGTGGGGGAGGGGAGGGAAGGTGTCTCTTCTCGCGGTCTTGTATTTGTATGTCAAAGCAAGAGGCTTCCTTTTATATAAACATCAAAGACCTGTCTAGCCCCCCCCCCACACCACCCTCATTATCCCTAACTAGAAAACTCAGTAACTTGTCCTCCCCCCCCCGTCCCTTTGAGTTCACTTAGAGCGCTGTAGTGATAGCCGTTACCTTTGACCGTACAGTGCCTCGACAACTAAGCAAATTAAAATTAAAAAAAAAGCATTCCTTAGCCGTAGGTGAAGTAGACTAAAAGTGATGACGTGTATATTATTTAGATACCGGAATAGGGAGAAAGCGATTTGAAGTCACCGTTGCTAACACAACAAAAACGAACTCCGGGGTAAAAAGGTATTACGGGCTTATCGAAGTTGCAGCTGAATAAATTATTTAAATTCCGAAGACTTAAAACTTAAATAAATAAGCCTAAACATTTTTAAAGATGAGTGTAAGCGGTCATTCGATAATCGTAACTACGGTAAACACTAGTCCTAGCGTAATTGTAGTCAATTATTAACAAATTGAAACAATATTTGCGACTTTTTCGACATGCGCAGAACGATGCGCGAACGACTATTTGAAGTACCTACAAATATATGTATTTGAATAATGATTGTTTTCCTTGGTCCTTATACAAATAAATGCCTTGGTATTTATTAGTAATAAACTTACACTAAGATTCTGACTTTAATTATAATTACATCATTAGTATTAGTAGTAAATAGCATGAAATAATAAAGTTCAAGGACGAACGAGCAAATGAACTAAAAATAGAACCTCAGTCAGAGCCGAGTCACTAATTCATTTACATAAATCATACTCGCAAGGACGTTCCATTTCGCATAATATAATATATCACATAATTTAACATTATATTGATATTTCTTATATTCCGATATGATTCTGATTAATCGTCCCATCAATAATTAACGCACAACACGTATATAAAGAAATTTTCAAGCGCATGTTAATATTTTGCCGCCATATTGGTTTTCGTTTTAACTCGATCATTGGTTATCTCGATGCCATTTTTCATACCCCAACGCTGTCGACTTAACCGGTTTCGACTGTAATTGAAATGCCCAAGCTAAGCTAAGATAACAAAACTTAGTTCTGAAATAGATAGTATTAGTATTAAGTAATGAAATAGAGTTTCAGTGTTTCTCCGCTACTACATTGATGTGGATTTGTTAAACTACAATAATAACATTGACCTCAATTTTTTACTTAGTGTAACAGCTTTCTTGCTATTATGGAACTAGTGCAATCATATGAAAGTGACAGTGACGCTAGCAACGAGAGTGCTGATTTTAAAAAGATAACAGAGGTGCCAACGGAAATTGAAACTCCACTTATAGTCAATAAACATATTGCTAAAGAAGACTCTGAATTACCTATGATTAGAGATGATTTTTTTGGTTTTAACAACATTAATAAAACACAGCAGAGGGAAAATTTTCAAGTTGCTCAAGATGAAACCAAACAAATAAACACAAGTAAGGGCCAGTTAGAAATTCCTAACGGTGATTTTTGGAAGGATTTTATTCCTGATACCAGTGAAGACAGTGCCTTGACGGAAACATCTCATTTTGAATACTACAAGAAACAAATGAGTCTTGCTAAAAATACTAACAATGAATGTTTGGCAAACTTAGGCAGTGAGTATTCATCATTTACAAAGTCATTGAAAAGGTTTCATCATAATACAGCACCTGACTACGGTCGGCCTTCTGACTCCAAAGGAAAAAGACCCTGTGTCATGAAATCAAATTTATCTTTTTCCTCACATCATCAAGTTCAGCAACCCTTGTTGGTCAGTACCAAGGATATCTCACATAGTTTTGGAAGTAAGTCAGATGTTCCTAACAACGAACATACAGAAGACATTAGATTTAAAAGAAAACTGTATTATATTCATGGCAAAGTGGCTCCCTATTTACACGTGAAGCCAGTCAACAAATGTGCCAGTAAACTTTGCAGTACTTGGTTGGCTCATGATGGTGTCATCAACAGATTGGCATGGAGTGTGCCCAACTACAGCCATTTACTGGCCACTGCAGGTACAATGTTTCATGAAATTTAAGATATGTTTTCTTAAGTCTGAATTAAATTACTGTCATATGTAGTTGCATTAAAGGATTAAAAATAATATTTAAAAAAAGCGTTGATCTGAGTATAAAAGTCTCAGTTTAAGTGATATATATCAACTAAGAATAGAAACTATTTTAGCTTTATTGCACACATCCATTATTCTATGAAGGAATGGATGCCACAGTAAGAATCTTCAATGTCTGGTCCAGCCTTGAAAACAATGTCACAACTTTAAACAGTCACAAGAAAGCTGTTAAATATGTTGAATGGTGTCCAGACGGATTGAAACTTTTGTCTTGTAGTTATGATAGGACTGCTCAGGTCACGGATGTCAATACAGGTATGTGTTTTATGATAGGACTGCTCAGGTCACGGATGTCAATACAGGTATGTGTTTTATGATAGGACTGCTCAGGTCACGGATATCAATACAGGTATGTGTTTTATGATAGGACTGCTCAGGTCATGGATGTCAATACAGGTATGTGTTTTATGATAGGACTGCTCAGGTCACGGATATCAATACAGGTATGTGTTTTAAAATAGGACTGCTCAGGTCACGGATGTCAATACAGGTATGTGTTTTATAATAGGACTGCTCAGGTCACGGATGTCAATACAGGTATGTGTTTTATAATAGGACTGCTCAGGTCATGGATGTCAATACAGGTATGTGTTTAATAAAAATAGCAATAAAAGATCCTGGTTTTTAGTAAAAACAAATATTTCAAGAATATGCAAGTCACCTTTAAGATTATTTAAATACTTTTAAAGCTTAAGTTAAAAGTTTTCAAATGTCTATGGCTATGTAAAATAGTTCTTAATGATTATTTTAAGAATTATTCATTATTTAAGAGGTAAATTTTGTGTGTATAATCACAGGGTAATGTGATTAACAGTTCACATACTAGGTATGCTCCAAAGTTTAAAATGAAAAGAAAAATATTATTTCATTTTATTTACAATTTAAGATAATATCTTATGATATTTATAATATCCTTCATTTATCTGGACTGTGTATCTCATTGGTTTTCTCACATAATGGAATTGGAGTGTTTTTCAGTCACCAATATTTCTTTATTTTGCTCAATTGAAACTTATACATACTCATCAAAATACACAAATCTCTTGGTAATAGTCAGTCATACCACTCCATATATAAGTGACTGATACAATGCCACAAATCTCTGCTGACTGAGGTTCTTCTTAGACATTCGGTGTGTTGTTTTGTTTTACAGAAATTTAAGTAAAAATTAAAAATCTGCAGTGTAAAGGTGATGGAACATAATAACTTACTTTGGCAAATAATGGATACAATAAGTAATTAATATGTCAATATAAAACTATATGAATTGGTGTAGGGTATGAACTCATATTTATGAACAAAACTGAAATCTCAACATTTATGCAAGTTAGTTAGTTAGTTCCTCTCGGGCCGAAGACGGAACATAGGGCAGAAGTCATGGATTTCCATTTACGACGATCCGTCGCCAATTGTATCAGGTCTTGATTATTTCTTAGACCCATGGTTGAGCTTTCTCTTTTGATTGTTATACGTAGGGTTTCCTTTGGTCTTCCTTGTTTTCTTTTGCCTTTTGGTGTCCATATGAAGGTCCATTCGAAGAACATGACCGATATAATTCTAACGTTTTCTCCTTATAAAGGTTGACACATATTCTTGGTTGGTTTCTTCTCTTATTGTTTCATTTGTTTTATGCAAGTGACATATCCTAATGTGGATAATTTAAGGATCCAATTTTTGTTGTTAAAATTGGAACAAACTGTCTTACTTGCAGAGTTGTGGTGAAATGTAAGAATGGAAAACTAACAAACATTCAAGTAGGCAAGGGCAATAGTTCTTTTAGTGCAAGCTTACAAATTTTAAAGCATTTTTAGGGGATTTTTGAAACAAAAAAAATGTTTAAAGGACAGAACATTGTTAACACTTAATGGCAGCCATAGTTAAAATGTTGAGTTGTGACAGAAATGGGAGAAGCAATCTTGGTAGCTGGTACTGGCTAGTCAATCTCGAGGCTTATAGGTTTGGGTCAGTTGATAAGTCTTATTAAACAATATAATTTGCAATGTCACAGTCTGTCTGTGTCGCTACTAATTTTAGAAATCAGTGCACCAAATTACTGCACCAATGAATCAAAAGGTGTGCAAATTAAAGATAGGCTGTAAAAAATATTATATGATGTCATTGTTTTAGCTCATATTTTAATTTAGGAAAAGGGAACAATGTAAAAAGAGGATTTGATGATGGTTAATTATAAAATAAAAAAAACAACTACAACTCCTATTATAAAATACTTTGTGTGCATTTCAGAAAGTTTAATATTTCGTATTTATCAAACAAGGACAAGTTAGTTGGGCTTTTGAAAAAGTGCATTTTTTCAAAATAAATAGATTTCAGCTGAAAACTTCCGTCATTTTTGACGGGTGATACACTAGTATAACAATAATTAACATTTGTCAAAAATGTGTTACTTGAATGCATGTGTAGTGAAGTAACTTTAGTAACTGGGTAGATCACGATGATGGTGAAGTATTTCTAGTTACAAATTAATGACTGAAGAAATGAACATTTTGCCATCAGCTTTGTGCTACCATTTCAACCAAGGTTGTGCTACCATTTCAACCAAGGTTGTGCTACCATTTCAACCAAGGTAGTGCTACCATTTAAACCAAGGTTGTGCTACCATTTCAACCAAGGTAGTGCTACCATTTCAGCCAAATTGTGCTACCATTTTAGCCAAGGTTGTGCTACCATTTCAACCAAGGTAGTGCTACCATTTCAGCCAAATTGTGCTACCATTTTAGCCAAGGATGTGCTACCATTTCAGCCAAGGTTGTGCTACCATTTCAACCAAGGTTGTGCTACCATTTCAGCCAAGGTTGTGCTACCATTTCAATCAAGGTTGTGCTACCATTTCAACCAAGGTTGTGCTACCATTTAAACCAAAGTTGTGCTACCATTTCAGCCAAATTGTGCTACCATTTTAGCCAAATTGTGCTACCATTTCAGCCAAATTGTGCTACCATTTCAACCAAATTGTGCTACCATTTCAAGCAAGGTTGTGCTACCATTTCAGCCAAGGTTGTGCTACCATTTCAACCAATGTAGTGCTACCATTTCAGCCAAATTGTGCTACCATTTCAACCAAGGTTGTGCTACCATTTCAGCCAAATTGTGCTACCATTTCAACCAAGGTTGTGCTACCATTTCAAGCAAGGTTGTGCTACCATTTCAGCCAAGGTTGTGCTACCATTTCAACCAAGGTTGTGTTACCATTTAAACCAAAGTTGTGCTACCATTTCAGCCAAATTGTGCTACCATTTTAGCCAAATTGTGCTACCATTTCAGCCAAATTGTGCTACCATTTCAACCAAATTGTGCTACCATTTCAAGCAAGGTTGTGCTACCATTTCAGCCAAGGTTGTGCTACCATTTCAACCAATGTAGTGCTACCATTTCAGCCAAATTGTGCTACCATTTCAGCCAAATTGTGCTACCATTTAAACCAAGGTTGTGCTACCATTTCATCCAAATTGTGCTACCATTTTAGCCAAGGTTGTGCTACCATTTCAACCAAGGTTGTGCTACGATTTCAGCCAAATTGTGCAACCATTTCAACCAAGGTTGTGCTACCATTTCAGCCAAATTGTGCTACCATTTCAGCCAAGGTTGTGCTACCATTTCAACCAAGGTTGTGCTACCATTTCAGCCAAATTGTGCTACCATTTCAACCAAGGTTGTGATACCATTTCAGCCAAATTGTGCTACCATTTCAAGCAAGGTTGTGCTACCATTTCAGCCAAGATTGGGCTACCATTTCAACCAAGGTAGTGCTGCCATTTCAGCCAAGGTTGTGCTACCATTTCAACCAAGGTTGTGCTACTATTTCAGCCAAATTGTGCTACAATTTCAAGCAAGGTTGTGGCTACCATTTCAGCCAAGGTTGTGATACCATTTCAGCCAAGGTTGTGACGCTCTGTGACCATGCCGACTTTGTGACATCAGCCAGAATCCACCCCTCTAACCCCAGCTTGTTTGTTACTGGCACAGACAACATGATTCTGATGTGGGACATGAGGACACCCCAGGCTCCTGTCAAACATTTGACTTACAAAGATCAGTTTGGCCTGGTGAGTTCTTACAAGGAATAGTAGTTATTTTTTAAAATCCTTTATATTAACTCGTGGTGTCTGCTTGCTTGATTGCTTGTCGCCAAAACTTTGGATCGATTTTTAACCCACTTCCTCGTAAGCTAGCGAGCTGAAATTTAGCAGGCAGTTTCGTACCGATAATAAAAACAATGTATCAAAATTTCAGATCGATCGCATGTACCGTAATTAAATTATTGATTTTTTAGATTATTTTATTTATTCCTATGTATCATGCTATTTTTTGAGATAGAGCGTCGCGGTGCGTATTATATTGAACAACCTGTCTGTCGCGCAATAAGGTGCGTATTTTATTGACAACTCTTTTTATAAACATATTCCTGATCGGTGCGCATTATATTAAACATGTTTTACGACACAACTACAAATTTGTATTTTTGGATGGTCTTGCGCTGCGTATTATAATGAACATTCTTTTAGTTACGTCTCATACATAAAGGATTTATAGTGAAAAACTTGTTTTTTACAGTTTTTTTTATTACACCTTCTTGGTCACCTAAAAATTTCTAGGAGTAGAAATTTCTTTTTTAATTATAACAGAGATATTTTATAATGCACTTAAAACTTATATTTCTCTAAATCAGTTTTTTCAAACATTTTAAGAATCATTTTGGAACTTCTTGTGCCTGTCTTATGTCCAATAAATATGTAACATTTGTTAGCGTTCTTGAGGATCCTTTGAAAAGTACATGCAGGCAATGTTCCCTCTAAGGTTTGTAGGTCCGTGTGCAAAATGAAAAAATCTGTGTGTAAAGTTGCACAACATCCATTTATTGTGCAATATTTTATAAAATTTGATGTGCAGTCATTCTAAACTGCTTCACAGCGTCTGTAAAATATCTGCGCAGCCGCGCAGCTCTAAAGGAAATATCTGCAGGTTGCCTCAGTTTCAAAACTGCTCTAAATCCTTTTGTCTTATAAAAAGTTACTGGCACTGGAACACATTTTATTCATGTGTTTCTTATACTCACCATAGTTAGTTTTATCTGTCTGTATCAGTGGTGCCCAGCTCTACTTTGATATACTCTGCCTGTGAGTATTAAGTTACTGTGAGTGACCACCTTTGTCTTCCAGGTCCAGGATGTTTTGTTCATATCAGATGGCCAGGAACTGGTCTCTTGTTCTGACTTGGTGGCCAGAGATTCAGCTGACAGAAGTATCATGGCTTGGGACATGAGGTCAGGGGTCGTCCTCTCAAATCAAATCTATCAGGTAAAGCCAACTGGACTTAGTAGTTGACCATCTCACATTTGATAGGAAAACGTTAAAGTGTATAACTGCTAATGCGTTGACCTAATAAAATCAAATGCCAGTAACAAAAATATAGTACCTAAGAATTTTTATGTTGAGACTATTGAAGTGCTAAAAATGTGTGTATAGTGACAGTATATATCAATGGTGGCCAAACAGTGGCTAGTGAGCCCCATTTGGCTCTTCTGCATTCACATTGCGGCTCGCAAACAATTTATGAAATTAAAACTTTTTTGTTTGAAATATATAATATCAAAAGAAAATGAAAATTTATAAAAATCTGGACCGAAACAAAGGGTTGAAAATAATGTTGGCTTGATTTAAATTTTAGAGTTGTTTGGTTTGTAATTGGTTTGTGATGTAAATTGTTAGATATCAGGGTCTGAATTTTGAAGCCCTATGTTTGTCCTCACCAGGAAAGGTTCACGTGTGTCAGGTATTAGTCCTATGTTTGTACTCACCAGGAATGGTTCACGTGTGTCAGTCCTATGTTTGCACTCACCAGGAATGGTTCACGTGTGTCAGTCCTATGTTTGTACTAACCAGGAATGATTCACGTGTGTCAGTCCTATGTTTGTACTCACCAGGAATGGTTCACGTGTGTCAGTCCTATGTTTGGACTCACCAGGAATGGTTCACGTGTGTCAGTCCTATGTTTGCACTCACCAGGAATGGTTCACGTGTGTCAGTCCTATGTTTGCACTCACCAGGAATGGTTCACGTGTGTCAGTCCTATGTTTTTACTCACCAGGAATGGTTCACGTGTGTCAGTCCTATGTTTGGACTCACCAGGAATGGTTCACGTGTGTCAGTCCTATGTTTGTACTCACCAGGAATGGTTCACGTGTGTCAGTCCTATGTTTGTACTCACCAGGAATGGTTCACGTGTGTTAGCCCTATGTTTGTACTCACCAGGAAAGGTTCACGTGTGTCAGGTTAAAACTTGATCCTGACAAATCTCACTTCCTGGCACAAAGTCAAGGTGGCTACGTGGCCATATTCTCTGCGTCCAAGCCATACAAAATGGACAAGTCCAGACGTTTTGATGGCCATAAAGTAAGTATCTGTGGCCACACGTGCAAGGCCAGCACTTATTCTGTCCTAGATAATTAGCCTTAAAACCAAAGCTAAAGTATATCTGAACTTCTTCAGTCTATTCTCCTATATAGATCTTTTATATTCCTAGATACAAGGTAACATTTAGGGGTGTACCTGATTCAAATTTTTTAAATCGTTCGGAGCCGGATACTGCCGAATTTATAAAGTGAGATCCTGCCAGAGCTGAAGCCAGATTTGTAAAAATGGCTGGATTAGCGGAGCTATTACAGTGTATATTTATATCTTTTTTTATTGCAAATCCTAGATACAACGCTACGATATATCTATCTACTGTATTCCCACATACAAGACTACCATATATATACTCTATTCTCAGATACAAGGCTACCATATATCTATCTACTCTATTCCCAGGTACACGGCTACCATATATCTATCTACTACCATATATCTATCTACTCTATTCCCAGATAAAAGGCTACCATATATCTATCTTCTACCATATATATATCTACTCTATTCCCAGATAAAAGGCTACCATAAATCTATCTACTCTATTCTCAGATACGAGGCTACCATATATCTATCTACTCTATTCTCAGATACAAGGCTACCATATATCTATCTACTCTATTCTCAGATACAAGGCTACCATATATCTATCTACTCTATTCTCAGATACAAGGCTACCATATATCTATCTACTCTATTCTCAGATACAAGGCTACCATATATCTATCTACTCTATTCTCAGATACGAGGCTACCATATATCTGTCTACTACCACATATCTATCTACTCTATTCTCAGATACAAGGCTACCATATATCTATCTACTACCATATATCTACTCTATTCTCAGATACAAGGCTACCATATATCTATCTACTACCATATATCTACTCTATTCCCAGGTACAAGGCTACCATATATCCATCTACTCTATTCCCAGGTACAAGGCTACCATATATCTATTTACTCTATTCCCAGATACAAGGCTACCATATATCTACTCTATTCCCAAGTACAAGGCTACCAGATATCTACTCTATTCCCAGGTACAAGGCTACCATATATCTACTCCATTCCCAGGTACAAGGCTACCATACATCTACTCTATTCCCAGGTACAAGGCTACCATATATCTACTCTATTCCCAAGTACAAGGCTACCAGATATCTACTCTATTCCCAGGTACAAGGCTACCATATATCTACTCCATTCCCAGGTACAAGGCTACCATATATCTACTCTATTCCCAGGTACAAGGCTACCATATATCTATTTACTCTATTCCCAGATACAAGGCTACCATATATCTACTCTATTCCCAAGTACAAGGCTACCAGATATCTACTCTATTCCCAGGTACAAGGGTACCATATATCTACTCCATTCCCAGGTACAAGGCTACCATATATCTACTCTATTCCCAGGTACAATGCTGCCATATATCTACTCTATTCCCAAGTACAAGGCTACCAGATATCTACTCTATTCCCAGGTACAAGGCTACCATATATCTACTCTATTCCCAGGTACAAGGCTACCATATATCTACTCCATTCCCAGATACAAGCGTACCATATATCTACTCTATTCCCAGGTACAAGGCTACCATATATCTACTCTATTCCCAGGTACAATGCTGCCATATATCTACTCTATTCCCAGGTACAAGGCTACAGTGTTGGGTTTGATGTCAGTCCAGATGGAAGTCTTGTTTATAGTGGCAGTGCTGACGGGGGTGTTCATTGTTACTCCAAGTATGGCAGCACACTCATCAGAAAGTTGAGCAGCAGGGATGTCATTACAGATGTCATGTGTCATCCAGTGTTAGCCAGTTGTTTAGTATCTTGTACCTGGGGTGGCTCGGTCAGTTTGTGGGTTTGAAATGAAGAAATAAAGTTTGGACTTTTATTAGTTATATTGTGGACACTTTGGTTTGTGTTGTGTTTCATTTAGTCTCAGCCAAACACAGACATCACATTTAGTCTCAGTCAAACACAGATGGCACATTTAGTCTCAGCCAAACACTGACGGCACATTTAGTCTCAGTCAAACACAGATGGCACATTTAGTCTCAGCCAAACACAGACCGCTTATTTTGTCTCAGCAAAACACAGAAATCATATTTAGTGTCAGCCAAACACAGACCACTTTATTTGTCTCAGCCAAACACAGACATCATACTTAGTGTCAGCCAAACACAGACATCATATTTAGTCTCAGCCAAACACAGACGGCTTTATTTGTCTCAGCCATATGGTTCCTACTGAAGTTTGGATTTATTCAAACAAGTTATCTGCCTTACGATCTTTGAACAAGACAGTCTGAACTTTAAAAACAATAGAAATGTAGCTAGTGTAGTGAACCTTGTTAGAAAGAAGTTCCTGGCAGTGGTAAATGCCAGTCTGTGCCTGCCAATGCCCCCCCCCCAGCCACACACCCACCCACACTTTCCCAACGTGTGGGGAAAAAAATCCTTGGAAGTAATGACAGCTCAATTGGAAGACTTATCAGTACTTGTCACCCTTTAGTTTATCTAAACTGGTAACATTTGACCGTCTGTTGGGTACGTCCATAAAACTACCGACTTATTTAATCGTCCAACAAGTAAGGACGTGATTGAAAGGAAACGTGTTAGTGAATGTGAGAACAGACGACACAGCCAGAACTGACCTACTTTATACAGGAATACTCTCACAGAGTTAAGGTCAGGGCCGTCTTAACGCATAGGCCCGTTGGGCATTTTCCCGGGGTCCCACGAGCATAGGGGCCCCATGGGAGTGTTTATTTATATATATTATGCATATTTATTTTTTATTCCTGAGGGGAAGGGGCCCAACACTATTTCTTTGCCCGGGGATCCAAACTGGTGTAAAGACGGCTCTGGTTAAAGCTATAAATAGAAATATGTGTCTGGCTTTCTCAGAAAGCGGGATTTCGTTTTCGGATAATTTCTGGGGAAATTACTGATGGTTGAACGTAGACATTCGGCTGGCGGTATAGTTGGTAAAAGGGGGGGGGGAGATTGTTTCTTTCTTATTGAAATTATTCGATCGTAGAAACGTCATTGTAACATTAGACAGCGACATGGCTGTGTTACATGAGACAGAGACATGTCGACATACGACACCCTTACAAGACTTGTAAGGTAGATAGTAGATAGACACCTAGTGATTTATTAACGTGATATAATCTAGACAGACACTTAGTGATTTATTAACGTGAGATAATCTAGACACACACCTAGTGATCTATTAACGTGAGTTAATCTAGACAGACACCTAGTGATCTATTGTTGATGTGAGATAGATTTGCTCAACTTCCTGGTAGACAACTTGTAGTTCTAAGACTAGAGCCCATTACCCCAAAATATAAAAGTTTATGTTGACGTTAATCCCCGAAGGCGCAAATCCTTGGCTCGAAGTTCAAGAAGTGTCTTTGCAAACCCTTGAGGCACACCCGCAATGTCCCAATATATTTAGCGGATTTTATATTTCCCCGAATAGTCCCCTTTACCCACAAGAATTCCCTTTTATTCCAAATGGGGAAATTTAAACTGTTGGCGGACCAGTGGACTATAGAAAATATCAAGACAAAAGTCGACAGCTAGAACAAACTGACCGATCAATAGCTAAGTTGTACGTGCGCTGACGTGTCACTCTTTCCCCGTGGGGTGGGAGGGGTTATCACGTGGTGACATTTCCTTAAAATGTGGGTTACGGAATGTTGAGTCAGCTAGTTAGAGAGAAATGATCTTATCCATGTGTGTAAATTCTTGATACTTGTATGTCGACATAACAAATGAAGTAAACCAACACATTAGTCAACAGTTGTGTTTATTATAAAGCTGTCACTTTCCCAGAAATAAATCTGAGTTGACCGAAAATGCTGCACATCTGCATGAAAACAACGTAACCAACATTCAGAAAGCACTTTTTACCACGTTTTTTATTGCTTTGGTGTCTGTCCGCATTTTTCAAATTTGCCAGCGTAAAATTAAACCACTTCTGATGGTCCTAGAGAGCTCAAAATTTTACCACAGATAGATCTTGATCTTGGATGACAATGCATTGTATCAAAATTTCAGATCGATCGAATGTAACGCAATTAAATTATTGCATTTGTTAGTTTATCTCTATATAAGTTTATCTCCGTCTGCTGTAGTTCAATTTCACGTGCCGAGTTCACCCCGTGACCTCATCGCCGTGGTATTAAAACGTTGGGCGGGCGCTGATGAGGTGTTTGGTATAATAAATAGAGGTAAAAAAGATGTTTTAAAAAAAACACGTTTTTATTAGTGGACTAAAGAGAACAAAATAAATAAAGGTCGAAAAGGATTTTTAAAAACCACATTTTTATAAGTTGACTATAAAGAAGAAAATAATTTAAAACTTATCAGTTCAAGTACTTTGATTTAATATGACTAAAACGTGGGGCGGGTACTTATGAGGTTTGACATATGCGGTTTACTCATTCTCTCACTTATAGATCTCTCTTTTGCCTTCTACATTATACATCTTTAACTTTCATACCAAACAGCCGCCCCACGTTTTAGTCATATGAAATGAAAGTACCTGGACTTACACATTTGAAATTATTTTCTTCTTTTTAGTCCACTTATAAAAAACGTTGTTTTTAAAAATCCTTTTTTACTTTTATTTATTATTAAGTTGCTTTCGTCCTGTCTGTCTGCATTGTTTTCGTTCCTGTCTGTCCGCAAAATTTCAAATTTTCCAACGTAAAATTAAACCACTTCTGATGGTCCTAGAGATTTTTATAAGTGGATTAAAAAGAACAAAATATTTTAAAACTTATAAGTTCAAGTACTTTGATTTAATATAACTAAAAACGAGGGGCGGGCGCTTATGAGGTTTTACATATGCAGTTCTCTCAATTTCTCACTTATAGATCTCTCTTTTGCCTTCTAAATTATACATCTTTAATTTTTATACCAAACACCCGCCCAACGTTTTAGTCATATTAAATGAAGGTACTTAACTTATAAGTCTTAAATATTTTTCTTCTGTTTAGTCCACTTATAAAAACGTGGTTTTAAAAAATCCTTTTTTTACCTCTATTTACCTAGAGACTGCCGACAGTTTGGTTCATTTAGAAAATTGCGTAATATTAAAAATGTATTGACAATAGAATAAAGAAAATATTTTAAATATTTTATTGACAATTTCCTATTATTTGATTTATTAATACACGAATTATTTTTGTAAGGCAGACTTGACCTTCAAACGCCATTCGATAAGCAACCAGGTCGTCTGGCTATGCGCCATAATTCCATACACAGGGAGACAAAAATCGTTAGCTTTGCGGGAAGGGGCGTTCCTGTAACTGTGAACATCAATACATGTAGTTAAACTAGGGTTTCTCAAATAGTGGGGCGCGAGGCTCGGCAAAGGGGGGCTCGTTTGACCGTTGTGCAGAGGTGTACTTATAACAATTTTATAGACAAATGATGCTATATACAGTCACAGTCGCGCGGGGGCCGCGAAATGTTTTCTTTCTTCCTAAGGGGGGGGGGCATGAAAGAAAATAATTGAGAAACACTGAGTTTAACCAAAGTTGGTCCGACAGGCACCAAAAGTGATATGGTGGTACGTATAACTACCCGGATGTAGGTCATGTGGTCTGTGTTTGAACGTGTCACCATGGACTAATGATTGGTCACCAATCCTTTCGTCCATTGTTGGTGAAATGTACATGTGAGAGTTTGCTGCCCATTATAATTGTTTGGATGGTTGGGGGCATTTTGTATGAAATCAGAGGTAGATAACTTGATATACTTAAGAGTAAATAACATGATAAACTTATTGGAAGATAACTCGTGAAATTTATGGGTAAAATAATTTAATATATTTAAGGGTAAACAGCTTAATGACGGTGTAAAAATATGATCTGAAGTTAAAATTTATTTTGTTAAAAAGAATTCGCGTGAATATAGTGACATGTGCTATGGCGGATTAAAATGGGGAAGGGGTGGCTGCGCGGGCTAAAGCCAGGGCCCCCCGATGAATTAGGGGCCCCCAAAATTAGTATATTTTATAATAAAGGTGGACAAATGTTTGATTGTATGACCTGATGTATGACCTGATTAAAAATAGATTTTAAGTTTACGTTCATTCTTTTACTCGCTAGATGTTCTTGATGAATCATACAGTGCATAAATGTGGCAGTTGGAACATTACCAGGCATATGTTCCCACAATCCTGTTTGTTTTTAAGTATTTCAAGCCATTGCTGCAGCACCATCCGTGCAAACACCCATACACCAGGACCGTTCGATGCTATTGGCTGCCATATAGTTATCAAGGATAGCAACAAGTTCAGCACCAATTGTCCACCCAGGGCCGGCTTTAGGCATAGGCAAACTATGCGGCCGCCTAGGGCCTCCGATTAGTGGGGGCCTCACACAGGACTCTAGGAAAAAAAATATATACAGTCTGACCTATCTAAGTTGAAATCAAAGGGACCCGAAAAACAAAATCGACTTACTTAGTTTTCGAGTTAGAGAAAATGGCGTAATATGCGCAAATTAATCAAGGACCATGTTGATATTGAGAAGGGGGGATGGGGACAGCCTTGCCGGCTAGAAGGCTGGACATGAAAGAGATACGGCGTCTGATGTTTCATATGAAAGGAACCCAACTTGCTTTGATATATCGATACAAGCCCGTGAAAGGAGACAACTTCCCTTCCCGTCCCCACTTTACTCCCTCCACAGTAGGATGGGGGAAGTAAGATTACTCTTTTTTTAAAAAGTCACATTTTTCAGTCTATTTGTGAGTTTTTTAGATCTATATCATAACAGCGCTTCAACACAGAAAGGTCATTAGCGCCATACAACGGTAATGATTCACTCGGTGTGGATGGAGTTTAACGTCATGCCCATGAAGATTACTATTTATTGTTTGTTTTATTGATGTCAAATCTGTCTTCCCTTAGGCGCGCTAATGATGATTTAATTTGATTTCTAAAAGGTAAGATTTCTTTCTAAAACTACAATTTTGTTCATAACTTCTAGCACAACGGGGAATGTCAAAAGAAAATTTATTATTGCCCATATCATCCTTTTCCTCTTTATACATCTGTCCATTCTCGTCTGTCCCTTCCATCAATAAGAATAAGAGTCTGTCTGAGGATGAACTCCTGACATATTCAACGTCTTTAGAGTCACCCCAAATCCCTCATGTTCTGTCCATCTCCTTCTTATACTTTCCTCTGATCTCATTACTGATATTAAACATCATGGGTCAATATTTTAGTAATATTTTAATAGTTATTTTGACAGGGAGATTTGATCTGTCAAAATTGGACAGATTCGTTGTTAACCTATCATAGGTTACGACAATAACTTTGTCCATTTCCGACGAATATTAATAATTTATGTTTGAAAATGTTTTTAATTGACTGCTGGATAATAATTAACAGTGTTTAATGTTATAATTTGCGATTAACGAGTTCCAAAACAAGGAATGAAATGTTCGCCTTTTTTATTTACGATTATTTATTTACATGTAAATTTTTCTACTAAAATTTGTCTAGTTCACCTTCCATCGCCAATTTTTATTTACATACACAGAATTGTATTCTCTATCCAATGAAGTGATGCAAAAAGAAACAAATAAATTCAAAATATTACATTCATGGAAAAGAACTGACCCAAACTAAAGATGCAAAATACTTAGGAGTCTTAATAAATGAGAAACTATCATGGAATCCCCATGTCAATGAAGTTATTAAAAAATCAAACAAAACCTTAGGCTTTATAAAAAGGAACTTTAACAAATGTAATAGAGATATAAAACTAAAATGCTACCTCACTTTGGTGAGACCTGTACTAGAATATGCATCTTCTGTATGGGACCCATCCACCAAAGAAAACATTGATAAACTAGAACAAATTAAAAAAAGAGCTGCCAGAATCATTACTGGAGAATATTCGAAACTGACAAGAGTAACACCATTAGTTAAATCATTAAACCTTGAAACACTAGAGGATAGAAGAACCAAGAGCAAAGTAGTAATCATACATCAAGCAATTAATTCTAATTTAGAAATACAACACAAAGATAACTTAATACAACCCTCAGATAGACATAAGGATAAAAACACCTTTCTTATTCCGTATGCAAGAACAAACACATAGAAGTTTTCCTTCTTCCCGTCCGGAATTCGGGCGTGGAATGGGTTGCCTGAAGAATATAGGAAAACCAACACTTTATCAACATTTAAATCTCTAATAAAAATGCAGGACTAAACACAAACCATAGATAAGCGTAGGACGCATTAATCTTCTGTATAGAAGGAGCGTCTGTAAACAGATAAGATAAGATAACTCTATAATAGAGTTTATTAAACTTTTAATTTTTCCAGACTACTGGAACACCCTTGTTGCTTCCCTCTCGTGAAAATGTCGAAACGCAGGAAATTGAAAATATTTTCCAGCATTGTTCCAGATACTGTCTCGTCTTCTCTTGATGCTTTACGTTTTATTTATGATCATGGTTTGAATTCTGCTGTTCCAAATGTCGCTATAGCCCTTCGAATAGCATTGACTATTCCGATTACTGTTGCATCGGGGGAAAGAAGTTTTTCCAAGCTGAAATTAATTTAAAAAAAAACTATTTGAGAACGACTATGACGCAAGAACGCCTGGACTTTTGCTACCATCAAACACGAAAAGTTGATTTTTGTTGAAGGTTTATGACATCTGCACGTCTATGGTTGTATAAATTTCAGTTATTTGTTGATTTAGATATAAATACAGGTAGTTTTTAATAAATATTGTAATTTTATTCTTTCCGTATGTATTTTTTTTCTCCTATTACATTTGGGGCCACCAAATGCACTTCGCCTAGGGCCTCCGATTCCCTAAAGCCGGCCCTGGACTCCACCCCAGACAAGTTTTGCAAAAAAAAATCTTCCTCAACTTCACCCATCCAGACATATCTGACATAAGCCATTAATTGTGACAGGTCAGAAGCATCGGTCAATTCGTTCTGTTGTTTACAATCTTACAGCCTTGAAAACCAGTGTTCTTCAACGTCAGCTGTTGCCAAATAAATACTCGGTTGAATGTTATCGTTTGAAATTGGTATTGTTTTCAGTTTACCTGACAAGGCTCCGCCAAACATCTCTCGACACATATTTATAGCAGCAGGCATTATCATAGTTTCTGCCATTCTGTGAGGCTTTTTGGCCTGTGCAACTCGTATAGCCACTAGAAATAATAAAAAAATTAGTTCTTATGTCAATATAAGAATTATAAAAGTCTAGAATCTAATGCGACCTCATGTGATTTCCGGTATAGGTAACATTAATCATAGAATTAAAACATATCGTTTTCAGCGCTATGCTATCGCCATCGAGTTATTAAGATTAATCAATATATTCGAAAAGTGACAACATTTAAACCTTTTCGTGGTTTCATTAAAAAAAGATTAAATTTCAAGCTTTGCTCGCAGACCTGCGGGGACATCTCCGCTGACGACTAGCGGGATGTAACGCTAGAGCAGTGTTTCTCAATTATTTTCTGTCATGCCCTAGGAAGAAAGAAAACATTTCGCGCCCCACACGCGACTTAAAATAGTATCATTTGTCTATAAAATTGTTATAAGTACACCTCAGCAGACATCACTCACAGAGATTTACTGACACCACTCACAGAGTTTAGCTGACATCACACACAGAGATTAGCTGACACCACTCACAGAGATTTACTGACACCACTCACAGAGATTTACTGACACCACTCACAGAGATTTACTGACACAGCTCACAGAGATTTACTGACACCACTCACAGAGATTTACTGACACCACTCACAGAGATTTACTGACACCACTCACAGAGATTTACTGACACCACTCACAGAGATTTACTGACACCACTCACAGAGATTTACTGACACAACTCACAGAGATTAGCTGACACCACTCACAGAGATTAGCTGACACCACTCACAGAGATTTACTGACACCATTCACAGAGATTTACTGACACCACTCACAGAGATTTACTGACACCACTCACAGAGATTTACTGACACCACTCACAGAAATTTACTGACACCATGCACAGAGATTAGTTGACATCACTCACAGAGATTAGCTGACACCACTCACAGAAATTTACTGACACCACTCACAGAGATTTACTGACACCACTCAGAGAAATGTACTGCCGCCATTCACAGAGATTAGTTGACATCACTCACAGAGATTAGCTGACACCACACACAGAGATTTACTGACACCACTCATAGAGATTTACTGACACCATTCACAGAGTTATTCTGACACCACTCACAGACATTTACAGACACCATTCACAGATTTTATCTGACACCACTCACAGAGATAAACTGACACCACTCACTGAGATTTACTGACACCATTCACATAGATTTACTGACATCACTCACAGAGATTAGCTGACACCATTCACATAGATTTACTGATACCATTCACAGAGTTTAGCTGACACCATTCACATAGATTTACTAACACCACTCACATAGATTTACTGACATCACTCACATAGATTTACTGACACCATTCAGAGAGATTTACTGACATCACTCACAGAGATTAGCTGACACCACTCACAGAGAATTACTGACACCACTCACAGAGATTAGCTGACACATCTCACAGAGATCAGCTGACATCACTCACAGAGATTAGCTGACACCACTCAACGGAGATTTATTGACACCACTCACAGAGATTAGCTGACACCATTCACAGAGATTTACTGACAACACTCACAGAGATTTACTGACACCACTCACAGAAATTTACTGACACCATTCACAGAGATTAGTTGACATCACTCACAGAGATTAGCTGACACCACTCACATAGATTTACTGACACCACTCACAGAGATTAGCTGACACACCTCACAGAGATTAGCTGACATCACTCACAGAGATTAGCTGACATCACTCACAGAGATTTACTGACACCACTCACAAAGATTTACTGACACCACTCACAGAGCATAGCTGACACCAAACACAGAGATTAGCTGACATCACTCACAGAGATTTACTGACACCACTCACAGAGATTAGCTAACACCACTCACAGAGATTTACTGACACCACTCACAGAAATTAGCTGACACCATTCACAGAGATTAGCTGACACCTTTCACAGAGATTTACTGACACCATTCACAGAGATTTACTGACACCACTCACAGAGATTTACTGACACAACTCACATAAATTTACTGACATCATTCACAGAGATTAGTTGACATCACTCACAGAGATTAGCTGACACCACACACAGAGATTTACTGACACCACTCACAGAGTTAAGCTGACATCACTCACAGATATTTACTGACACCACTCACAGAGTTTTTCTGACACCACTCACAGAGATTTACTGACACCATTCACAGAGTTTAACTGACATCACTCACAGAGATTTACTGACACCATTCACAGAGTTTAGCTGACATCACTCACAGAGATAAACTGACACCACTCACAGAGATTTACTGACACCATTCACAGAGATTTACTAACATCACTCATAGAGATTAGCTGACACAACTCACAGAGATTTACTGACACCACTCCTATAGATTTACTGACACCATTCACAGAGTTTAGCTGCCATCACTCACAGAGATTAGCTGACACCATTCACAGAGATTTACTGACACCATTCAAAGAGATTTACTGACACCACTCACAGAGATTTACTGACACCACTCACAGAAATTTACTGACACCATGCACAGAGATTAGTTGACATCACTCACAGATATTAGCTGACAACACTCACAGAGATTTACTGACACCACTCACAGAGATTAGCTGACACCAATCACAGAGATTAACTGACATCACTCACAGAGATTTACTGACACCATTCACAGAGATTTACTGACAACATTCAAAGAGATTTACTGACACCACTAACAGAGATTTACTGACACCACTCACAGAAATTTATTGACATCATTCACAGAGATTAATTGATACCACACACAGAGATTTACTGACACCACACACAGAGATTTACTGACACCACTCACAGAGATTAGCTGACACCACACACAGAGATTTACTGACATCACTTACAGAGATTTACTGACACGACTCACAGATATAAACTGACATCACACACAGAAATTTATTGACACCTTTCACATAGAGTAGCTGACACACCTCACAGAGATTAGCTGACATCACTGACAGAGATTAACTGACATCTCTCACAGAGATTTACTTACACCATTCACAGAAATTTACTGACACCACTCACAGAGTTTTACTGACACCATTCACAGAGATTAGCTTACATCATTCACAGAGATTTACTGACACCACTCACAGAGATTTACTGACAAAACTCACAGAAATTTACTGACACCATTCACAGAGATTAGCTGACATCACTCACAGAGATTTACTGACACACTACAGAGATTTACTGACACCACTCACAGAGATTTACTGACACCATTACAGAGTTAGCTGACACCACTCACAGAGATTACTGACACCACTTACAGAGATTACTGACACCACTCACAGAGATTTACTGACACCATTCACAGAGATTTAGCTGACATCACTCACAGAGATTTACTGACACCACTCACAGAGATTACTGACACCATTCACAGAGATTTACTGACATCACTCACAGAGATTAGCTGACACCACTCACAGAGATTTACTGACACCACTCACAGAGATTTACTGACACACACTCACAGAGATTAGCTGACATCACTCACAGAGATTAGCTGACATCACTCACAGAGATTTACTGACACCACTCACAGAGATTTAGCTGACACACCACAGAGATCTGACACTCAGAGATTTACTGACACCATCACAGAGATTAGCTGACACACTCACAGAGATTTAGCTGACACCACTCACAGAGATTTACTGACACCACTCACAGAGAGTAGTTACTGACACCATCACAGAGATTAGCTGACATCACTCACAGAGATTAGCTGACACCACTCACAGAGATTTACTGACACCACTCACAGAGATTTACTGACACCATTCACAGAGATTTACTGACACCACTCACAGATATTTACTGACACCATTCACAGAGATTTACTGACACCATTCACAGAGATTTACTGACACCACTCACAGAGATTTACTGACACCATTCACAGAGATTAGCTTACACCATTCACAGAGATTTACTGACACCACTCACAGAGATTTACTGACACCACTCACAGAAATTTACTGACACCATTCACAGAGATTAGTTGACATCAGTCACAGAGATTAGCTGACACCACATACAGAGATTTACTGACACCACTCACAGAGTTATTGTTGACACCACTCACATAGATTTACTGACACCATTAACAGAGTTTAGCTGACATCACTCACGGAGATTTACTGGATACCATTCACAGAGTTTAGCTGACATCACTCACATACATTTACTGACACCACTCACAGAGTTTTTCTGACACCACTCACAGAGATTTACTGACACCATTCACAGAGTTTAGCTGGCATCACTCACAGAGATTTACTGACACCAGTAACAGATTTTAGCTGACACCACTCACAGAGATAAACTGACACCACTCACAGAGATTTACTGACACCATTCACAGAGATTTACTGACATCACTCACAGAGATTAGCTGACACAACTCACATAGATTTATTGACACCATTCACAGAGTTTAGTTGACACCATTCACGGAGTTATTCTGACACCACTCACATAGATTTACTGACACCATTCACAGAGATTTACTGACACCACTCACATAGATTTACTGACACCACTCACATAGATTTACTGACATGACTCACATAGATTTACTGACACCATTCACAGAGATTTACTGTTACCATTCACAGAGATTTACTGACACCACTCACAGAGATTTACTGACACCACTCACAGAAATTTACTGACACCATTCACAGAGATTAGGTGACATCACTCACAGAGATTATCTGACACCACTCACAGAGATTTACTGACACCACTCACAGAGATTTTTTGACACCATTAACAGAGATTTACTGACACCACTCACATAGATTTACTGACATCACTCACATAGATTTACTTACACCATTCACATAGTTTAGCTGACATCACTCACAGAGATTTACTGACACCACTCACAGAGATTTACTGACACAATTCACAGAGATTTACTGACACCATTCACAGAGATTTACTGACACCACTCACAGATATTTACTGACACCATTCACAGAGATTTACTGACACCATTCACAGAAATTTACTGACACCACTCACAGAGATTTACTGACACCATTCACATAGATTAGCTTACACCATTCACAGAGATTTACTGACACCACTCACAGAGATTTACTGACACCACTCACAGAAATTTACTGACACCATTCACAGAGATTAGTTTACATCAGTCAAAGAGATTAGCTGACACCACATACAGAGATTTACTGACACCACTCACAGAGATTTACTGACACCATTCACAGAGTTATTGTTGACACCACTCACAGAGATTTACTGGATACCATTAACAGAGTTTAGCTGACATCACTCACGGAGATTTACTGGATACCATTCTCAGAGTTTAGCTGACATCACTCACATACATTTACTGACACCACTCACAGAGTTTTTCTGACACCACTCACAGAGATTTACTGACACCATTCACAGAGTTTAGCTGGCATCACTCACAGAGATTTACTGACACCATTAACAGAGTTTAGCTGACACCACTCACAGAGATAAACTGACACCACTCACAGAGATTTACTGACACCATTCACAGAGATTTACTGACATCACTCACAGAGATTAGCTGACACAACTCGCATAGATTTATTGACACCATTCACAGAGTTTAGCTGACACCATTCACGGAGTTATTATGACACCACTCACAGAGATTTACTGACACCATTCACAGAGATTTACTGACACCACTCACATAGATTTACTGACGCCACTCACATAGATTTACTGACATGGCTCACATAGATTTACTGACACCACTCACAGAGATTTACTGACACCACTCACAGAAATTTACTGACACCATTCACAGAGATTAGGTGACACCACTCACAGAGATTAGCTGAAACCACTCACAGAGATTTACTGACACCATTCACAGAGATTTACTGACACCACTCAATAAGATTTACTGACACCACTCACAGAAATTTACTGACACCATTCACAGAGATTAGTTGACATCACTCACAGAGATTAGCTGACACCACTCACAGAGATTTACTGACAAAACTCACAGAGATTAGCTGACACACCTCACAGAGATTAGCTGACATCACTCACAGAGATTAGCTGACATCACTCACAGAGATTTACTGACACCATTCACAGAGATTTACTGACACCACTCACAGAAATTTACTGACACAATTCACAGAGATTAGGTGACATCACTCACAGAGATTAGCTGAAACCACTCACAGAGATTTACTGACACCATTCACAGAGATTTACTGACACCACTCACAGAGATTTACTGACACCACTCACAGAAATTTACTGACACCATTCACAGAGATTAGTTGACATCATTCACAGAGATTAGCTGACACCACATACAGAGATTTAATGACACCACTCACAGAGATTTACTGACACCATTTACAGAGTTATTGTTGACACCACTCACAGAGATTTACTGACACCATTAACAGAGTTTAGCTGACATCACTCACGGAGATTTACTGGATACCATTCACAGAATTTAGCTGACATCACTCACATACAT
Organism: Ampullaceana balthica; assembly: GCA_944989445.1. NCBI lineage: Eukaryota > Metazoa > Mollusca > Gastropoda > Lymnaeidae > Ampullaceana > Ampullaceana balthica. The sequence continues at coordinate 38,741 of CALYLW010001614.1, read as the reverse complement.
TTACTGACACCATTCACAGAGATTAGTTGACATCAGTCACAGAGATTAGCTGACACCACATACAGAGATTTACTGACACCACTCACAGAGATTTACTGACACCATTCACAGAGTTATTGTTGACACCACTCACAGATATTTACTGACACCATTAACAGAGTTTAGCTGACATCACTCACGGAGATTTACTGGATACCATTCACAGAGTTTAGCTGACATCATTCACGGAGATTTACTGAATACCATTCACAGAGTTTAACTGACATCACTCACATACATTTACTGACACCACTCACAGAGTTTTTCTGACACCACTCACAGAGATTTACTGACACCATTCAAAGAGTTTAGCTGGCATCACTCACAGAGATTTACTGACACCATTAACAGAGTTTAGCTGACACCATTCACGGAGTTATTCTGACACCATTCACAGAGAATTACTGACACCATTCACAGAGATTTACTGACATCACTCACAGAGATTAGCTGACATCACTCACAGAGATTTACTGACACCATTCACAGAGATTTACTGACACCATTCACAGAGATTAGTTGACATCACTCACAGAGATTAGCTGACACCACTCAGAGATTTACTGACACCACTCACAGAGAGTAGCTGACACACCTACCAGAGTGTAGCTGACATCAATCACAGAGATTAGCTGAAATCACTCACAGAGATTTACTGACACCACTCACAGAGATTTACTGACACCACTCACAGAAATTTACTGACACCATGCACAGAGATTAGTTGACATCACTCACAGAGATTAGCTGACACCACTCAGAGATTTACTGACACCACTCACAGAGAGTAGTTGACACACCTCACAGAGATTAGCTGACATCACTGACAGAGATTAGCTGACATCACTCACAGAGATTTACTGACACCATTCACAGAGATTTACTGACACCATTCACAGAGATTTACTGACACCACTCACAGATATTTACTGACACCATTCACAGAGATTTACTGACACCATTCACAGAAATTTACTGACAACACTCACAGAGATTTACTGACACCATTCACAGAGATTAGCTTACACCATTCACAGAGATTTACTGACACCACTCACAGAGATTTACTGACACCACTCACAGAAATTTACTGACACCATTCACAGAGATTAGTTGACATCAGTCACAGATATTAGCTGACACCTCATACAGAGATTTACTGACACCACTAACAGAGTTATTGTTGACACCACTCACAGAGATTTACTGACACCATTAACAGAGTTTAGCTGACATCACTCACGGAGATTTACTGGATACCATTCACAGAGTTTAGCTGACATCACTCACATACATTTACTGACACCACTCACAGAGTTTTTCTGACACCACTCACAGAGATTTACTGACACCATTCACAGAGTTTAGCTGGCATCACTCACATAGATTTACTGACACCATTAACAGATTTTAGCTGACACCACTCACAGAGATAAACTGACACCACTCACAGAGATTTACTGACACCATTCACAGAGATTTACTGACATCACTCACAGAGATTAGCTGACACAACTCACATAGATTTATTGACACCATTCACAGAGTTTAGCTGACACCATTCACGGAGTTATTCTGACACCACTCACATAGATTTACTGACACCATTCACAGAGATTTACTGACACCACTCACATAGATTTACTGACACCACTCACATAGATTTACTGACATGACTCACATAGATTTACTGACACCATTCACAGAGATTTACTGTTACCATTCACAGAGATTTACTGACACCACTCACAGAAATTTACTGACACCATTCACAGAGATTAGGTGACATCACTCACAGAGATTATCTGACACCACTCACAGAGATTTACTGACACCACTCACAGAGATTTACTGACACCATTAACAGAGATTTACTGACACCACTCACATAGATTTACTGACATCACTCACATAGATTTACTTACACCATTCACATAGTTTAGCTGACATCACTCACAGAGATTTACTGACACCACTCACAGAGATTTACTGACACCATTCACAGAGATTTACTGACACCACTCACAGAGATTTACTGACACAATTCACAGAGATTTACTGACACCATTCACAGAGATTTACTGACACCACTCACAGATATTTACTGACACCATTCACAGAGATTTACTGACACCATTCACAGAAATTTACTGACACCACTCACAGAGATTTACTGACACCATTCACATAGATTAGCTTACACCATTCACAGAGATTTACTGACACCACTCACAGAGATTTACTGACACCACTCACAGAAATTTACTGACACCATTCACAGAGATTAGTTGACATCAGTCACAGAGATTAGCTGACACCACATACAGAGATTTACTGACACCACTCACAGAGATTTACTGACACCATTCACAGAGATTAGTTGACATCACTCACAGAGATTAGCTGACACCACTCAGAGATTTACTGACACCACTCACAGAGAGTAGCTGACACATCTACCAGAGTGTAGCTGACATCAATCACAGAGATTAGCTGAAATCACTCACAGAGATTTACTGACACCACTCACAGAGATTTACTGACACCACTCACAGAAATTTACTGACACCATGCACAGAGATTAGTTGACATCACTCACAGAGATTAGCTGACACCACTCAGAGATTTACTGACACCACTCACAGAGAGTAGTTGACACACCTCACAGAGATTAGCTGACATCACTGACAGAGATTAGCTGACATCACTCACAGAGATTTACTGACACCATTCACAGAGATTTACTGACACCATTCACAAAGATTTACTGACACCACTCACAGATATTTACTGACACCATTCACAGAGATTTACTGACACCATTCACAGAAATTTACTGACACCACTCACAGAGATTTACTGACACCATTCACAGAGATTAGCTTACACCATTCACAGAGATTTACTGACACCACTCACAGAGATTTACTGACACCACTCACAGAAATTTACTGACACCATTCACAGAGATTAGTTGACATCAGTCACAGAGATTAGCTGACACCACATACAGAGATTTACTGACACCACTCACAGAGTTATTGTTGACACCACTCACAGATTTACTGACACCATTAACAGAGTTTAGCTGACATCACTCACGGAGATTTACTGGATACCATTCACAGAGTTTAGCTGACATCACTCACATACATTTACTGACACCACTCACAGAGTTTTTCTGACACCACTCACAGAGATTTACTGACACCATTCACAGAGTTTAGCTGGCATCACTCACAGAGATTTACTGACACCATTAACAGATTTTAGCTGATACCACTCACAGAGATAAACTGACACCACTCACAGAGATTTACTGACACCATTCACAGAGATTTACTGACATCACTCACAGAGATTAGCTGACACAACTCACATAGATTTATTGACACCATTCACAGAGTTTAGCTGACACCATTCACGGAGTTATTCTGACACCACTCACATAGATTTACTGACACCATTCACAGAGATTTACTGACACCACTCACATAGATTTACTGACACCACTCACATAGATTTACTGACATGACTCACATAGATTTACTGACACCATTCACAGAGATTTACTGTTACCATTCACAGAGATTTACTGACACCACTCACAGAGATTTACTGACACCACTCACAGAAATTTACTGACACCATTCACAGAGATTAGGTGACATCACTCACAGAGATTATCTGACACCACTCACAGAGATTTACTGACACCACTCACAGAGATTTACTGACACCATTAACAGAGATTTACTGACACCACTCACATAGATTTACTGACATCACTCACATAGATTTACTTACACCATTCACATAGTTTAGCTGACATCACTCACAGAGATTTACTGACACCACTCACAGAGATTTACTGACACCATTCACAGAGATTTACTGACACCACTCACAGAGATTTACTGACACAATTCACAGAGATTTACTGACACCATTCACAGAGATTTACTGACACCACTCACAGATATTTACTGACACCATTCACAGAGATTTACTGACACAATTCACAGAAATTTACTGACACCACTCACAGAGATTTACTGACACCATTTACATAGATTAGCTTACACCATTCACAGAGATTTACTGACACCACTCACAGAGATTTACTGACACCACTCACAGAAATTTACTGACACCATTCACAGAGATTAGTTGACATCAGTCACAGAGATTAGCTGACACCACATACAGAGATTTACTGACACCACTCACAGAGATTTACTGACACCATTCACAGAGTTATTGTTGACACCACTCACAGAGATTTACTGGATACCATTAACAGAGTTTAGCTGACATCACTCACGGAGATTTACTGGATACCATTCTCAGAGTTTAGCTGACATCACTCACATACATTTACTGACACCACTCACAGAGTTTTTCTGACACCACTCACAGAGATTTACTGACACCATTCACAGAGTTTAGCTGGCATCACTCACAGAGATTTACTGACACCATTAACAGAGTTTAGTGACACCACTCACAGAGATAAACTGACACCACTCACAGAGATTTACTGACACCATTCACAGAGATTTACTGACATCACTCACAGAGATTAGCTGACACAACTCGCATAGATTTATTGACACCATTCACAGAGTTTAGCTGACACCATTTACGGAGTTATTATGACACCACTCACAGAGATTTACTGACACCATTCACGGAGTTATTATGACACCACTCACAGAGATTTACTGACACCATTCACAGAGATTTACTGACACCACTCACATAGATTTACTGACACCACCTCACATAGATTTACTGACATGACTCACATAGATTTACTGACACCACTCACAGAGATTTACTGACACCACTCACAGAAATTTACTGACACCATTCACAGAGATTAGGTGACACCACTCACAGAGATTAGCTGAAACCACTCACAGAGATTTACTGACACCATTCACAGAGATTTACTGACACCACTCACAGAGATTTACTGACACCACTCACAGAAATTTACTGACACCATTCACAGAGATTAGTTGACATCACTCACAGAGATTAGCTGACACCACTCACAGAGATTTACTGACACCACTCACAGAGATTTACTGACACCACTCACAGAGATAGCTGACACACTCACAGGATAGCTGAACACCACAGAGATTTACTGACACCATCACAGAGATTTACTGACACCACTCCGAAATACTGACATCACAGAGATTAGGTGACATCACTCACAGGTTACTGAACCACTCACAGAGATTTACTGACACCATTCACAGAGATTTACTGACACCACTCAAGAGATTTACGCACACTCACAGAAATTTACTGACACCATTCACAGAGATTAGGTGACATCACTCACAGAGATTAGCTGAAACCACTCACAGAGATTTACTGACACCATTCCCAGAGATTTACTGACACCACTCACAGAGATTTACTGACACCACTCACAGAAATTTACTGACACCATTCACAGAGATTAGTTGACATCACTCACAGAGATTAGCTGACACCATCACAGAGATTTACTGACACCACTCACAGAGATTAGCTGACACACCTCACAGAGATTAGCTGACATCACTCACAGAGATTAGCTGACATCACTCACAGAGATTTACTGACACCATTCACAGAGATTTACTGACACCATTCACAGAGATTAGTTGACATCACTCACAGAGATTAGCTGACACCAAACACAGAGATTTACTGACACCACTCACAGAGATTTACTGACACCACTCACAGAGATTAGCTGACACCACACAGAGATTTACTGACATCACTCACAGAGATTTACTGACACCACTCACAGAGATTAGCTGACACCACTCACAGTTATTTACTGACAGCACTCACAGAGATTAGCTGACTCCACTCACAGAGATTTACTGACACCACACACAGAGATTAGCTGACATCACTCACAGAGATTTACTGACACCACACACAGAGATTAGCTGACAGCATTCACAGAGATTAGCTGACACCACTCACAGAGATTTACAGACACCATTCACAGAGATTTACAGACACCACTGACAGAGATTAGCTGACACCACACACAGAGATTTACTGACATCACACACAGAGATTAACTGACGCCACTCACAGAGATTAGCTGACACCACTCACAGAGATTAGCTGACACCACTCACAGAGATTAGCTGACACCACTCACAAAGATTAGCTGACACCACTCACATAGATTTACTGACACCATTCACAGAGATTTACTGACACCACTCACAGAGATTAGCTGACACCACTCACAGAGATTAGCTGACACCACTCACAGAGATTTACTGACACCATTCACAGAGATTTACTGACACCACTCACAGAGATTAGCTGACATCACTCACAGAGATTTACTGACACCACTCACAGAGATTTACTGACACCACTCACAGAGATTAGCTGACACCACTCACAGTTATTTACAGACACCACTGACAGAGATTAGCTGACACCACACACAGAGATTTACTGACATCACACACAGAGATTAACTGACGCCACTCACAGAGATTAGCTGACACCACTCACAGAGATTAGCTGACACCACTCACAGAGATTAGCTGACACCACTCACAAAGATTAGCTGACACCACTCACATAGATTTACTGACACCATTCACAGAGATTTACTGACACCACTCACAGAGATTAGCTGACACCACTCACAGAGATTAGCTGACACCACTCACAGAGATTTACTGACACCATTCACAGAGATTTACTGACACCACTCACAGAGATTAGCTGACACCACACACAGAGATTTACTGACATCACACACAGAGATTTACTGACATCACTCACAGAGATTTACTGACACCACTCACAGAGAAAAACTGACACCACTCTCACAGCTAACTCAAAGAGAACATGCAACCTTTCCTTCATTAGACACACAGGTCTCGCCGTCCATTCTTGGTTAAGTTTGTTTTGTTCACCACCCACAAGATGAGATCATGTCACCAGACTCCGACCCGTTGTTGTTCTGAGGTGCTGTATGTGTAACCACTAGGAAGACTTGGTTCACTTTACACCTACTGTCATTTGCTTGCTTAGCAAACTGATATTACTTACTACCTGACCCGGACTGCTTCAGTTAATCGATTACATTTTACTAGACGCCCCACGGCGTAGCATACGCCGCAGACTTGCTCATGGAGAGTTCTTTTACCCCTTTAAAGCACTTTTTAAGGGCGTCAATGGCGCCGACCTTTTTCAAAAGTCCAACTAACTTGTTCTTGTTTGATCAATACGAAATATTAAACTTTCTGAAATGCACACAAAGTATTTTATAATAGGGGTTCCCTTTTCCAAAATTAAAATATCAGCGAAAACAATGACGTCATATACTTTTTTACAGCGCATATTTAATTTGCACACCATTTGATGCATTGGTGGAGTAATTTGGTGCGCTGCTTTCTAAAATTAGTATCTATTGCACATGCAGATTCTTGTTGCCTCGCAGGGTCCGACCACGAAGAGAATCATATAGATAGATTCTGTTCTGCTTTCCCCGGGAAATGATGGCTTTGGAACTATTTCTTTTTGGGGAAATGTTAATGTATCATGACACCCCAGCCTTGAGGCCACCCTTTCCGTCGCTAAATTGTGCTATTGATATTTTCTTGCACTAACCTGCAAGTTTTCCTCCAGAAAATCAATTTTAATAAGCGTCATGTCTTGTGGGTTGTTAAAAAAGTTTATTTCCTGAAATTTAAGTAGGTCTTGTCATCAATATTATTAATAGTATTGTGGAGGACATGGGTTGAAATAATTGAGAACCTTGGTTGGAATAATTGAGAGGGGAGCTGACAGTAGGTAGGTACAGGGTCGTACCTGGAATGTAATTGTGCTTTTAGAACAATGACCGGAAGGTTGGGGTAGACGGTGGTGTAGAACAATGCTGAACATTGTTAAGACAGGAAGTGAACTTTTATTGCCATTGAACGAGACTAAAGGAGGCGAGATCATTAGGGTCTACTGGGGAAACCTAAGTTGGACATAGGTTAGGGAATGAAAGACTGAGAATTTTATTGTTCACACTAAGGGTGCGTTCTCGGGTGTCGGCCGCATGCCGCATCCAGCAATATAAGGAGAGGACTGTAGGAGACAAAGGGCATGCACAGACCAGAGACTTGGACAGACCAGGACAGAGAGTAACCCGGCCCAGGGTTAGAGGACAGACTTAGATAGATAGAGAGAGAGAGTCGTAGAGATAGAGAGCAGATGTAACCAGAAGTTATACCATAATAAAGAGAAGAACTGTTAGCATTAAAGCTGCCTTTGTTTTAAGTATGCGAGATGAAGAGCCAAGTAGTACGAAGGAGCTTTACAGTATTATCGGGAAAGTAATAAGCATCAAATTTTTAATATGTTTTCGGAATACGGTATTGGCGAAATTTCGTTGAAAAACTCTTGTTTTGGAAAAATAAATAATTGGGGAATTTCCTAAAATTGTGCTTTACTGAGACCAACATTATCCAGAAGGAAACAACAAACAACCAGCAACCTCATCTTCCCCGTGGTATAAATAGTCTGTATGAGCATCCATCTGTCTGATAGCCAGTATTGAAAGCTAAACAAAGGAAACCCGATTATCTTGTGCCCAATAGGCAGGCCTGGATTAACTATTAGGCAAAAAAAAAGGCACGTGCCAAGGGCACCAAGCGTCAGGGGCACCACACACAGTGCAGCCATCAATAGAGCCAAATCTGGCTCGCGAGCCATGGATTCCAGACCCCTGCACTAGAGGATAGAAGAACCAAGAGTTACGTAGAAATAATACACAAAGCAATTAATTAAACAAAGATAACTTAATACAACCCTCAGATAGACATAAGGATAAAAACACCTGTCTTATTCCGTATGCAAGAACAAACAAATAGCCTACAAATTCTCGTTTTTCCCGTCCGGAATTAGGGCGTGGATTGGATTGCCTGAAGAAACTAGGAAAACCAACACTTTATCAACATTTAAAACTCTAATAAGAATGCAGGACTACACACAAACCATAGAGAAGCGTAGAACGCAATAATCTTCTGTTTAGAAGGAGTGTCTGTAACAGATAAGATAGGGGGCTATGTGAATATTTTATATTATGACATGTCTTACAGTTTTACCTCTTATTTAAAATGTAACTATAATGTTACTGTACATCAATATGCACAACGAAACTATGGGCTATCTTTTCTAAGTATGTTCGAAATATTTCTGTGAAACCACTTTGTGAAACAAGATGAGAAAACCATGTGGAAAGTGTAAAGGCAGTGCGATTCTAACAGGCAAAATCTATTATGCACTTTATGAAGTTGCAGAGCAAAGTAGTGATTAAAAAGCTCGAAGATAAGTCAAGTCATTGTGCAAACAAATTAAGACTTTCAATTTCGTTTGTTTTTTATTGCTTTTTGATTCGACATATTGTTCCAATTTGATTGCATCAGCAAAGACTTACAAATGTTTCTGTCGATCTAGCAACTGCAGTTGACAGCATTGACCATACTTGCAAATGGTTGATCGGTTTTGAAACAATAGCAATTGCAAAAGATATTGCCACGGACTTAGAAGTTGAACACATTTTCAAAGAGAAGAGAGTGCGAAAAAGGAAAGTAAAGTTACATATGAAGGAGAAGATGAAGAATTTTAGAATCACAAGAAGAATTTCCTACATATTATTTAAACCAGGTTATTGATATGTCAATCATGTCGGTGGACAGTCATGTCGGTGGACAGTCATGTCGGTGGACAGTCATGTCGGTGGACAGTCATGTCGGTGGACAGTCATGTCGGTGGACAGTCATGTCGGTGGACAGTCATGTCGGTGGACAGTCATGTCGGTGGACAGTCATGTCGGTGGACAGTCATGTCGGTGGACAGTCATGCCGGTGGACAGTCATGCCGGTGGACAGTCATGCCGGTGGACAGTCATGTCGGTGGACAGTCATGTCGGTGGACAGTCATGTCGGTGGACAGTCATGCCGGTGGACAGTCATGCCGGTGGACAGTCATGCCGGTGGACAGTCATGCCGGTGGACAGTCATGCCGGTGGACAGTCATGCCGGTGGACAGTCATGCCGGTGCACAGTCATGCCGGTGGACAGTCATGTCGGTGGACAGTCATGTCGGTGGACAGTCATGTCGGTGGACAGTCATGTCGGTGGACAGTCATGTCGGTGGACAGTCATGTCGGTGGACAGTCATGCCGGTGGACAGTCATGCCGGTGGACAGTCATGCCGGTGGACAGTCATGCCGGTGGACAGTCATGCCGGTGGACAGTCATGCCGGTGGACAGTCATGCCGGTGGACAGTCATGCCGGTGGACAGTCATGTCGGTGGACAGTCATGTCGGTGGACAGTCATGTCGGTGGACAGTCACATTTAACAACTACGAAGGCATTTCTTTATAAATGTCATCAATAAAAAAAAAGAAATACTGAATTGCATTATGAATCTGGATAAAAAGCTCACAGCCTTCGAAAGTAAGAAACCTGAACTCTTCAGTCATTGAGTTCCATAATCCCTGCAGCCACCTACAACAATCCTGTTAATAATTTGCAGTTTCTTTCAGTAAACAAGCGTTATGATGACTTTCTAACACACACAACTATTCCGGTCACTGTGGCTTTCGGAGAAAGAAACCTTTCGAAACTAAAACTTTTAAAACCTATATGCGATAAACAATTATTCAAGATTGGCTCAGTAACTTAGCAATTAAGTCAATTGAGAATGTTGTAGCTAAGGATCTTGACAATAATGAACTTATTTCCGGATTTTGCAGTCGCCAAAGCTAAGAAGGTTTCTTATCAGTTGTAAAGAACAAGGTGGAAGTTGAAGATACATCAAACCAGCGCTATATAGACCGTCAATTAGCATAACAAAAAAGTATTTTTTAATTATTAATTTTTAAAAATAAAGTTTAAGATCTTCAATTAAATGAATAAAAGTAAAACTGTAATTATTGATGTGTCAATTCTGTTCACTGTTATGTTATAGAGTAAAAATTTAAGTAATTTAATTTTGATTTCCCATTATTTTATTATAATTAAAAATGCAAATTTTTGCATGGGTATCGCTCCTCGTCTGCAGGGCCCCGCTCATCGTTTGCTTCCTTTGGCCCCGCACACTCTAGGGCCGGGCCTAACCACAAGTCCTAAACAAATTTGTAAATTGTCACGGTAAATCTGCGTTGAATATCAAGCATGTTATTGACCCAGTTGTCTAGGGTTACCAACTCCCACAACCTCAAACCCGGGAGATTATACAATTGCAAACATTATAACACTTAACCAAACAATTATTTTAACATATTAAAATTTATATCTCCCGGGTCATAGTTAACCGGGAGACGGGACATGAAAGCCGATTCCGGGAGACTCCCGGCAAAAACGGTAGAGTTGGCAACCCTACAGTTGTCAGTGTCATAAACCTCATCAGAGCAAGGGCACGTAACCACAGGCAGTTCAATGTACTGCTTGAAGATTTGGAAACTGAATATTATGACATTATCTACCACAGTAGTGTCCGCTGGCTGAGCCTGGACAATATATTGAGGCGAGTGTGGGAATAGTGGGATCTCTAGGAAGAAATAGTTATGTTCCTGGAGATGAAGGTTTTTGTTTGTGACTTTGTTACTACCATTGTTAATGAGGAGTGGAAGTCAGACTTCATGTTTGCCATGGACATTATAGAAAAGTTAAATGAACTGAACGTCAAACTTCAGGGCAATAACCTGTTTGCCCATGAAATATATGTGCATGTTTATTCATTTCAGTAAAGATCTCCCTGTTCTCCAGGCGAGCAGGTGAAAATAGTTTTTGCCATTTCCCTTTGCTGAAACAGAAAACCATTTCTGGTGAAATTTCTGACAAGTACAAGCTCAGTTGGATGCATTGGCTGTAGAATTTGAAAGAAGGTTTCAAGCCTTCAAGAACCGGGAACAACTCTTCAATATCCCCAGTTCGCGATTTAGTTCAGAAGCTTATTCAGCCCGAGAGGATAAACAGTTAGAGCTGCTTGACCTACAATCATATTATGACTTGAAGGAGAAGTTCATGTCTTAAACAATAGTAACATTTCTTCATAAACACTTCAGCCAATACTCTCCGATACATCGGTAAAGAGTTTTTAGAAAATCATTATATTAAATCCATCAAATTATAACAACCCAAACATTATATTATTAAGTTAATCACAAAAAATGTTAACATTGTACACCATGCTCTTTTGAGTCAATGTCTCAATATCTTGAACTTGATTTCATCCCGGGATAAACAGTGCACTGCTATAGTCCGGTCTCTCACAATTACGAATAACTCATAAGCGGGCACTATCCTAAAAGTCCAATAACAAAGTCGACTTAGGAAATCCACCTCTACATTATCTCAGGGTAATTCACTGCACTGTTAAGTTGTAGCTCTGAAGAAAAATGGCCCATCTCATAATCATGGCGCTTACGAATCGAGCTGTATTAAGATGCTTCAAAGGTTGTTGGTCAGTTTGTAGATTAAACAGTCTCCGGTAGAGGTAGTGTTTAAACTTCTTGACCCCCCCCCACAATCGCCAGGCACTGCCATGCAATTGTGGAATACTTTGTCTCTCTTTAAAAAAAATCCTGCAGGCGAAGGCAACAGGATGCAGTATTCCCTTGTTATCTTCCTGAAGTAAAGTAGCACCAAGTCCAACGTCCGATGTATGGGTCCTTAGAACGAGGGACTTATGCATATTAAGGGTGTGTAGTATTGGCCGTGTTGTACCGGTTCTCTTCAAGGCCATGCCCGGAATTTAGAGACCCAGGGCCCCAAGGCCCTTGAAAATTACGGCCCCCAACGATCTCGAAGCATTTTGGAAATTTAGCAAATTAAATGCACTAGTACAGAACATATAAATTTTAATCAACTTTAATGACTTTAATAAACATCAGAATAAAACAGTCTATGTTACTATAGTTACGTTATTATATAACATTTATAGAATCCTACGACAAAGTTTCTTCTGTGCAAAAGAATGAGTAACGTCATCATAGTCAATTGACTGCATTATTTCTGACTCTATGTACATTACAGAGAGTAAATTGAGCCTGTTCTCTCCTGTTAGATCTTAAGTAATTCTTTACTCTCTTCAGCACTGACAACGTCCGTTCTGCTGAGCAGTTTGACGCTGGTGTGCACACCAGCATTCGGAGCGCAATTCCTACGTTTGAATAAATGTCCAAAAAGCCTTTTTCTAATAAGTATTTTTTTAATAGATTCAATGATTATAACTCCATAACTTCATCATTCGACGACAAATGAGCTTGCCGGTGCAGACAATTTTTTTCTCCAAAGTCCGATCCAAATCCCCAGGATAAAAAAGTTATAAGGTATTTGGCTCTTTCAGGGATGTCTTTAGATTCCAAACAATGTAGTTTGGTAAGAAAGTCAAACTTTTTACTTAACTCCTTATAAGCAGACCCGCGTCTCCGTAATTCTGTAATTAGTCCATCTATCATGACGTTATAATGGTACCTCTGAATCTTTCCCTGCCAGAGAGTCTGGTCTCGTTTCCTTTTACTTCATCGAGCTATGCTTACGTTTCCTATGCATGTCAAATACATAGCTATTTGCACAGGTTGTTTCAATAACATTTGACTCATAATGATCAAAGGTACTGGGTTTCCTTGAGTGTTCTGGGTATGTTACCAAAGACTGATACTGTTCAACGAACGTACCAAAGTCGATGTTAACAGATTGGTAACATACCCAGAACACTTTGTTGAACCTTTCTAAGATGTCATTCCAGAGAAGTGACAAAAAGCAAGTTTCCATCGAGTCTAATGAATTCATAAGACCTGAAGCCTCAGAGTGCGTAGATGGTTTTTCATTTGCACCATTGGCAATTATTTGAAGAGCTGCCATGATCTCATGTCAGGAGCAACATAGACTTCGGCAGGCGTCAGCTCGAGCAGACCGTCTTGTATGAGAAAGACCCTTCACGACTGTTGAATTTGACTTCAGTTTCGACAGCAAAATTTCCCATATGTGTGTTGATGCTGAAAACAAAATTATACAATGACTGCAAAATACCGAAAAAAGATACAGCAGCTTGACAAGACTCGGCCGCACAGGAACCAACAAGATTCAGTGAGTGAGCCGAACAGGGAACGAAATCTATCAGAGGGTTCACTTGTTTTATTCTCGCTTGAAGACCAGAATATACACCCGACATATTGCTAGAATTGTCGTAAGACTGCCCCCACGGCTTACAACGACAAACCAACACAAGGAAACGCTGCGCACTTGACTACTCCACAGTGTACGCAAAATTTAGTAAAAAATATTTATTATACATGTAATATTATTTTTGAGAAAGCTTTTAATACAGCAAGCCAGGCTTTTGAGCTTATGTAAAGATTCCACCACCGGGGCCCTAGGCTGGCTAGGGCCCCAGGCCGGAACCTTGTAGACCTAGGCAGAAATCCGGCCCTGTTTAAGGCATCGTATGCTTCATCCTGGTTTTTCCCCCAATTTACTCTATTTGGCTGACCCCTTTTAGTCAAGGAAGTCAGCGGGTACGCGAGGGTTGCGTAGTTTGGTATAGTCTCTGTAATAGTAGTAATATCCCGTGAGTCTGAGGAATAATCTTACTTGCCTCTTCGTAGTTGGTCGAGAATGGAATTAGAGAGAAGACAGATGCTAACCGTAATCCACATCTTGGATTGATTCTTTTCGTGCCCAAACACTACTCTCTGGCAAAAACACAGCGGACACAGCGCCCCAAGTTCCTTTATCACATCCATAATTCTGTATAACTCCAACTCTGACTACAGAACATTTCTTTGAATTTATTTTAGTTTCAGTACGATTCACATCCGGCTGCTTTTCCACCGATGCGACTTCAAATGGTGAAACATCTACCTCATTTTTACCATAAGCTGGCGTTGTAAACTTTAATGGCGTTCACTTTTTGCCACAACACGATATGCACAAAACTCTCTACCCTTCTACACATGTTCTAATGACGTCACTTTCGCACCGACTAACCAACGACGTGACCACGAAACACACCATCGCGCATAGCTCACAACCAAGATACACATGAAAATTGGTCATCCATGACGATATGGAGACATGTTGTGAAAGTAAATAATACCAAGCCTTTAAAATAAGGGAGGGGTCGATCTTTATTTTCGAGGTGTTACCAGGGAGAGGGGTGGTCGAGTGGCAGCGCGCTCGACTGGCGTACGGGTTCGAATCCATGTCAAGGCAAGGATTTGTTCCCGGGGCCTAAGGCGTCCCTGAGTCACCCAGCTCCGAATGAGTACCTAACACTAGTTAGGCGGCTGGATAATGCGTGGAACCCACTTGCCAACAGATCATCTGTCATGGTCTGTGGACGCAATTATCTTCTGCATAGAAGGAGCGTCTGTACTGATAAGATAAGATAAGATAAGGTGTAAGTTTACCAAGAAGTGGAGTCCAAATGTTATGTGCTAATTGTGAAACACAATAATGCCATTGCAATTTTTTTTTAAAAAGCTTAAAATTATAATCATTTGGAAATTTTGGAAAATGGTGTTGTAGGGCAAGGGGCCGTCCACGCAATTTTGGCCGATTTTTACCCCCCCCCTCCCTCTCGTCACAAAAACTTAGACCCCCCAATATGACGTCACAAAGCTTTGACACTAAAAGACGTATTTTATGATTGAAAATGAGTATGTTGCAATTTTTTTTTAATCCTTTATATTGTAAAGCTCCTTCGTACTGCTTGACTCTCGCATACTTAAAACAAAGGCAGCTTTATTGCTAAAAATTCTTCTCTTTATTTGGAATAACTTCTGGTTACTACATTTTCTCTCTCTCTAAGAAAATTACAATTTTGTATTTTTGTATAATGAACATTCTTTTAGTTCTGTCTCGTACATAAAGGATTTATAGTCAAAAACTTGGGTTTTTATGTTTTTTAAAAATTAAAATCCTTTATATTAACTCGTGGTGTCTGCTTGAGGCCTTGATTGTTTGCCGAAAAATTTTTTTGATCGATTTTTAACCCACTTCCTCGTAAGCTAGCGAGCTAAAATTTTGCAGGCAGACTCGTGCCGATGATAAAAATGATGTATCAAAATTTCAGATCGATCGAATGGGCACGGGTTCAAAATAGCGACTATCAAATCAGCGACCGTCATAATAGCGACTTCAAAATAGCGACTGTATCAAAAGAGCGACTGTCATAACAGCGACTTCACCGCATAGCTATTCTTGTCCAACCGTTCATCTAACACAGTGGTTCCAAACTTTTTTGACACAGTTACCTTTATAAAGGAGTATCTGACCACATTGCCCCGTTCACCTAACACAGTGATTCCAAACTTTTTTGACACAGGTACCTTTACAATCTGACCACATTGCCTTTTTATTGTCCGATTACATCGGATCGGTGTGGGGGGGGGGTGGAGTTGGATAGGCTTGGAAGGATTTTGCTACCTCAGAGGAGTGGTGCATTTATCACAATCATGAATTCGCCCTTAATGTTGATTGGTTTTCAGTGTATATACTTTTTAGTGGTAAATTAAACGTTGAAAATAGCAATTTCATGCCGTTTTTAATTTTTAATAGATAATAATATTAAACTATATTATATATTTTTTTAAGTTAGAAGAAGAAAAACAACAACTTAAATTTTACGAAGTAAAATAGAAAAGGGCCGAAACATCCGTGGGTCAAAAAGTCCTTTACTCGAACTGTCTCTAGCTTAAAAAGCAGCCACACGCCACCTCTGCCCCTACCACCGCAATCCCCCTCAATTAATCGACTGCATCTATGTTTGCGGGGCGCGATGGTCTAAGTGGTAGCGCACTGGACTATCGAACCAAGGCAGATCCCGAGTCGCGGGTTCGAGCCCAGGTTCTGGCAAGGCCTCTGGGGCATTGTGCTGGCCACACATTCCCCTGCTCGTTAGTGGTGGCCAAAAAACTTGTGAACGCTACATCACTTGCCCCATAGTCCGTCATGGACTGATAGGGGTCATTTATTTTTATTTTTTATCTATGTTTGCTAATCTCTATCGAGCCTTCTGCCAAAATATATTTGACTGAAGTTATAGCAGTTATAATTTTAATTTTTTTTAACAGAATTTTTAAAAAAAATGTGTCCCGAAAATGTGTATACACTCTTAACAACATCTACATTTATTTGTACACTCCTCCAGTTGATTGTATTTAATTTTGTATTAATGGCTTATCATGTCATCCTTTTCTTGATTTTATAAACTCCACTGTAGGCTAGGCAAAGTAATTTTTTCAAATATTATCACATGCAAAAGAAAAAAGTCGCTATTTTGATACAGTCGCTGTTATGATGCAGTCGCTATTATGACGGTCGCTGTTTTGACAGTCGCTATTCTGCCCGGATGCGGATCGAATGTTCTGTAATTAAATAATTGAATTTTTAGATTATCTCTATTTATCTCTATGTATCATGTTAAATTTGGAGATAGAGTGTCGCGCTGCGTATTACATGTATATTGAACGACCTTTTTAATACTTTACTGTTTGCTATTCGGTGCGTATTATATTGAAGATACTTTTAAAAATATTTTCCCGATCGATGCGCATTATATTAAACATGTTTTACGAGACATAACTAAAATTTAGTATACAAAATTAACCTTTAGGCATGTGTAGGGAATAGTTATAAATATTTGAGGAACTTAAAGTTAAGTGGAAATGCAATTAGCTCAAGGGATGGTTTCAAATTAAAAACAATAGTATCAACATATAAACTTGTGAGAAAATTATTAAAATACTGCTTAGTAATCATATTTGAGTTTTCTTGGTGTCATGAATTTATAGGCTAGTTCGTCTGTGACAGTTTTTCTTCGGCGCTGAAAGTCACCAACAAGATTCTGTAAAACTGCAATCAGTTCTTTCTTTAGGTCACCTGTCAGAAGTTGACCTGAAGTGTAGCCCTATAATGCAAGGTCAATAGAGTTTAATTAGTAATAGGAAAATGTTCTATCATTTCTTTACAATTGGAAGAGTATTTATTAATACCAAGATATTTGGGAATTTTTTTACTTCTTTGTTTCATTTTCATTTGAAGTATCATTGAAGAGGTGATAGGAACAAAATGAAAATAAAATGATGATATGCAGATTGAATAAAAAGGGGTAATTCATATATAGCTATATATAAAGTGACACGAATGAAGATTTAATTACTGGCATTCAAAGATTTTTTTTACTAATTAGTATCATCTGGAAATTACTAGAATATAAAATATATAGTGGAATAGTTAATCACCTAGACAAATATAATGTCCTATGCCCTCATCAACACGGCGAAAAAATGGATCACGTGAAACACAACTAATAGGTTTAATAGATGATCTGTCAAAAGGCTTAGACAATAATAATCAAATAGACACAATATTACTGGACTTCTCAAAAGTATTTGACAAAGTTAACCACTTTAATTTACTTAAAAAACTTAACTACTTTGGAATCTCAGGTTCCTTACATCATTGGATCCAAGACTTCCTTTTGGGTAGAGAGCAAACTGTAATAATTAATGGATCTAAATCGGCACCAATAACGGTTAACTCAGGAGTTCCACAAGGAACTGTGTTAGGTTCCCTTACTCTTTTTAATTTATATAAATAATTTACCCAACAACATCTCAACAGGAACAAAAGTTAGGTTATTTGCTGATGATTGTATAATCTATAGAACAATTAAATCAGAACAAGATAGCAAAATCTTACAAAAAGACTTAGATGAATTAATAAATAGTTACAACAATTGGAGTATGCCTTTCCAACCAGAAAAGTGTCAACTGTTAAGAGTAACAAAGAAAAAGAAACAAATAAATTCAAAATATTGTATTTATGAATTTATGTCACAAACAACTAATCCAAACTAAAGATGCAGAATACTTAGGAGTAATAATAAATGACAAACTATCATGGAACTATCGGGGAAACCAGATTTATTACTGGAGAATAATCAAAACTAACAAGAATAAAATCATTAGTTAAATCATTAAACCCTGAAACATTAGAAGATAGAAGACCCAAGAGTAATGTAGTAATAATTAGAAATGAACCGGATTTTGGTACCGGCTCCGGTAAACCCGGAATCCGGCCATTTTTACAAATCCGGCACCGGTTTGGCTCCAGTCAAATTTTACCGGATTTGGCAATAGCAAAGTAGCACTTCCAGTTTAGTATTTCTCGCTGATACAAATAAGAATTTAAAAAAACAACAAAAAAAACCCAAAAAACAAAACAAACAAACCAACAAAAAAAAACAACAACAAACAAACATAACAACCTCATTTTGAATTTTAAATGGTGCATTACTTCATGAGTTTGTGGGACTTGAATACATTGGTACCTCGGTATATGTCTGCATCGGTGTAAGTACAACTCGGTATACGTCCTGTTTGGACGTGAAACAATTTGCTTGGTATACAACCTTTGTTTGGTATATGACCTTTGTTTGGTATACGACCTTTGTTTGGTATATGACCTTTGTTTGGTATACGACCTTTGTTTGGTATACGACCTTTGTTTGGAATACGACCTTTGTTTGGTATACGACCTTTGTTTGGAATACGACCTTTGTTTGGTATACGACCTTTGTTTGGAATACGACCTTTGTTTGGTATACGACCTTTGTTTGGTATACGACCTTTGTTTGGAATACGACCTTTGTTTGGTATACGACCTTTGTTTGGTATACGACCTTTGTTTGGAATACGACCTTTGTTTGGTATACGACCTTTGTTTGGAATACGACCTTTGTTTGGTATACGACCTTTGTTTGGTATACGACCTTTGTTTGGAATACGACCTTTGTTTGGTATACGACCTTTGTTTGGTATACGACCTTTGTTTGGTATACGACCTTTGTTTGGTATGCGACCTTTTTTTGGTATACGACCTTTGTTTGGAATGCGACCTTTTTTTGGTATACGACCTTTGTTTGGTATGCGACCTTTTTTTGGTATACGACCTTTGTTTGGAATACGACCCGCGTGCTAGAACGTGCATGAGGTCGTCCATAAATCAGTGGTTCTTAACCTTTTGAGGTTCAAGGACCACTTGAAGAATTTTTGTCTTACCCACGGACCGCTACTGAAAACCGTGCTACAGTCGTGATGGAAATTTTGATATAATTTTTATATAACTAGTTACTAGTATAATGTTAGGTTAGTACATAAGACTATACTTATATGCTACGATGCACTTATCTTGTCAGGCTCATACATACTCTGTTTGTAACATCTTGTCAGGCTCATACATACTCTGTTTGTAACATCTTGTCAGGCTCATACATACTCTGTTTGTAACATCTTGTCAGGCTCATACATACTCTGTTTGTAACATCTTGTCAGGCTCATACATACTCTGTTTGTAACATCTTGTCAGGCTCATACATACTCTGTTTGTAACATCTTGTCAGGCTCATACATACTCTGTTTGTAACATCTTGTCAGGCGCATACATACTCTGTTGGTAACATCTTGTCAGGCTCATACATACTCTGTTTGTAACATCTTGTCAGGCGCATACATACTCTGTTTGTAACATCTTGTCAGGCGCATACATACTCTGTTTGTAACATCTTGTCAGGCTCATACATACTCTGTTTGTAACATCTTGTCAGGCTCATACATACTCTGTTTGTAACATCTTGTCAGGCTCATACATACTCTGTTTGTAACATCTTGTCAGGCTCATACATACTCTGTTTGCATGACAGATATCTACTTAAATTTAGATAGCCTACTAATCTCAGATTTAGGTCCAACAGGTCATTTTAAACAAGTCAATTTATTGCACAGCCAGTTAAGTTTTAAATTGTGACACAATACTATAGGAAATACGTTTTTCTTAAATGACGCGGAGGAATCATTTAAAACCATGCAGTTTGGCAGATATAACTGGTTTTATTAAACAATTATTGAAGTTTATGTTTCTATTTAAGTATGTCCCATGACTGTTTGGTTTGCTAAATTAAGTTTTCATGACTTTATACAAGACTGGGTGGTATTTGTTAAATAAACATACTCGTTTTATTTGTTCCAGCTTCTCATCATCTTCCAAGAAGAAAGTGAGATACTGATAAGAGACATCAATATCACAGTTTCCTCCCTTGGCTCTATGCTGTTCTAGAGTTTCTGCCCCTCCTGAGAAGGCATATTTCATTATCTGAAAATAGAGATATAAGCTAATAAAATATAAACCTAAAGGTAAATTGTAAATTTGATAATTAGATGTAACTGACAATAAATGGGCAGATGTTGAGTACAGATAAGGGCTGAGCAAATATGAAATGAATTCAATTTTAAAATTATATCTCTCCAATTGAGGTTACTATTGAGTTCTAATTAAGTATTTAAAAACGAATCAGGTTTTAATGGTAATAAATATTTTTTTACACTAAGATATATAATTTAAATTATTTGCTCTTGTCTCATAATAATTCAGTTCTAATGTGATGTAATTAAAGTGAGTTTTTCAACAAAAACCACATTAACGTATGACCTAAAAATCTGCTGTGAGAACATACTTTTATTGTTTAGGCACACTGCCTTCTCAATCAGATAACAGCATAAAACTGAAACACTTCTTTTCATACCATCGTATATTTCTTTATTTCATTTTTATCTATTCAATATTTTTTGTGTTTACAGTGTGCCAGTTCATTCTTAAAATTAAATCATTTTATTACCTAAATTAAATTAAAATTTGTATCAGCTTGTAAAGCTGCAAACATTTTTATTTCAAATTTCAATGCACTGAACTTAAATTAAGTTTTATTTTCATCCAACTTTGTTATTCTGAAGTAAAAAGGAATGACAATGAACACTTCAGATACTGAGTTAAGACTTGATATTTATAAAGGTTTTCAAATAACAAAATGGGTATATTGATCTTTAAATTCATTACAAGATGTAGATAATATGAGAATAATGAAAAAAAAATAAGGAGAAATGTTTTTTAAAATAACAGTGAAATATGCTATCTATAGTTAAAAGTTTGTAATCGCTCTTAAGATTCATTTGTAAAAAAACCTTTTTCTTGATGACATCAGCTTTGTCTGTAAGAAATATGGATGAGTTTGGATCACTGGCAGACATTTTTGATTTTGCTCCTTGCAAGGCAGGGAAGAAAACTGAGTGCAGCAGTGCTGGCTTTATGAGCTTGAGTTTGGGAGCAACATCTCTGGTCATTCTAAAATAGGGGTCCTTAGCAACAACAAAGAAACAAATAATTTTTATTACAGTTGTCTAAAACTGATGAATTTAAATTTAAAAAGGTCATATTTTTTCTACCTTTGAATAGGAAATGTTTAACAGCAAACAGAAAAAAAAAGCTCTTTAATATTTTAAGGTTTTGTATTCCT
Source organism: Ampullaceana balthica (assembly GCA_944989445.1). Taxonomy (NCBI): domain Eukaryota; kingdom Metazoa; phylum Mollusca; class Gastropoda; family Lymnaeidae; genus Ampullaceana; species Ampullaceana balthica. The sequence continues at coordinate 16,297 of CALYLW010001614.1, read as the reverse complement.
GTACGTTATCTGAACTTCCTTACTTCATGAAGTGATAGATTAGCAAAACAATAATAAATGTTTTTTTTTGTTGAAATGAAATTTATTTGACAGTTCTAATTTCAGACCTGATCAATAGCACATGGAATGAGACAAGGCAGGTCATTTCTCTTGTTGAAAATGTGAGGAAAAGCTGAACTAAAGCTAGGAGCTGCTTGAATAGCTGGAAAGCTAATAATTCCTATGTTGTTACTTCCATCAAATCCAAATATTCCTTTGGCTTGATTGAATGTCACATGTTTTTGAATCTGAACTATGAGTTTGTAGAATTCAGAACATTGTCTGAAAATAGTTGAGATCAGAAAACAGTAAAAGCATTTGATTTAATTTATAACTATTCTTAAATTTTTATTATGCATTTGAGATTTCTAGAGGTTTTAACATTTTTCCTCAGCAACATTTTTTTAACGATTTGGAATGGTTTATCAAAACAAAAATGAATATTTCTCATTCTAACAATTCAATTATAAGCTGAATATTTTAATCAAGCAGCACCTTAGTAAAATCATAATTTAGGAAGATTTGTTTAGGAATCTTCATGAGATTGAGACATGGCTTAGTTCTGGTAAACCAGCAATTTAAAAAATCATTAAAAATCACCTTCCAGCAAATATATTGAAAAGAATAAAACAACTAAGCACTGAACTGTGGAGAATTCGATAATAAACATCACATTGACATCAAAATTAAAATAACATTTTCTTTCACTTTTGGAGCTCAATGAAATTTCAAGAAAACTTTTAAATAAAAAATAAAACTAGAAAATTTAAAGTAACTAAAATATTTAAAGGAGTTTATGTAATTTAAAATTCCCATTTATTTCTAGTACTTTCAGTAGGCTATTTTGAAGGCCATAACTCTTTTACTCTACCGCCGTTTCACTTGTGCTAACAATCAATTTCATGGGCCGTCCATAAATGACGTCACGCACCTAGGGGGGAGGTGGGTCACACTTTTGTGACGATGCGTGTCGAGGGGGGGGAGGGGGGTTGAAGAAATGTGACTTCACATCAAATGGTAAATTAAAATAAAACTTCCACTGAAATATTTGGTCACTTACAATTTATTTAATGATTTTTTAAAATTTAATTTTAAAAAAAAATCATTGCTTCTCGGAAGTACAATACCGGTCAGCAGGCCATCAGACGCCGGTCGGCTTAAGTTATCAAGAAATGAAAATTAAATCTAATTATAATCCTAAGTTTGAGAACTCATGCGAATGTATGAAATTGTTACCCTGCGTCGTTTGATGTTGACATCAAGGCATTTGTGATGTCACCGCCGCTCCGTTTAGTTCTCTCACGGCAGTAGTGGATGAACTTTTTTACCCGTTACCCCAAAATATTCTCTGTGTTCCTAAGACACGAACTAAAACTTTTGGCGAAAGGTCATTCTCTTTTTGTGCAGCCAAACAATGGAATTCTCTACCATTACACATCCGTAGTATCCCAACTACCAAGTCCTTCAAGACTGCACTTAAGGCGCATCTTTTCAAAATGTATTTACAAAATTAATGAAACAACATTTGTTTTAATGATTAGCGTAGCTTATGTGTAATGTACTGTCCTTTATGTTGTTATTATGGTATGAATGGTTATTTACCGTATATACTCGTTTTATAGCCCGTTCGTTCATAAGCAACCCCCCCCCGCACTTTTGGAAGGGAAAAGTATTAAAAGTGTATAACCCGATGGCAAGCCGACGCCCCAAAAATAATAGGACAACTTTAAAAAATGGTACATATTTTTTTTAAACTACAAGCTAAATCGGTCATTATGATTGTTTACTTTGTACTGCCTATCTTTGTCTTTCTGCTCTTTATTAAGCAAGAGTTACCGGTATTTAAAAAAAAATATTTGGTAAACAGTGACGAAAGCGCGTACATTAAAATCCGTGGTTGAAAGCAAAATTTGTAAAACAATTTTTTAAACGTTCACAAAAATAAATAAAATGATTAAATAAGGTAAGTGCAGATTTTAAATTACATATTATAGCTTCTGATAGAGAAGTCAAATCGTGTAGAATGTAGAAAAGGACATTGATAATCTAAAATAACACCGATATTCAATATCAATGCAGAAATCACCTATGACCCCCCCCCACTTTTCCCCCTAGATTTTGTCCAAAAAAGGTCGGCTTGCGAACGAGTATATACGGTAATCATTATATGTATTGTAATAGAACTTGTGGCTTGTAAAGAGACAAGTCTTTAACACACTGTGGTCTGGTTAACAATGGTCTTTAATCACTATATACAATTCACTGTGATCAACTGTACAATCAACTACCTAAGCAGCTCGTATGCAATCAACCCCGGTTGCCTCTTGAACCGTACATTTATAGCCAGCTGACCTCCCAGTCCTTGACCAGCACGCTTACCGTTCAACTCACAAACCACGTGTTTCATACTAGGTCAAGTCATTGCATTCTCATACAATGTAAACACAACAACACGTCTCTTACATCTCCTTTCTAACAAAAACAAATGAATGACCCAGATTATCAATAAGAGAATAATACAATTAAAAACATCGAACAATTCAGTACATGAACTCTAACACTGAATCTCCAAATGTCTTTCAAAGCACAGCACACCTTTATGTCTCTTTGTCTGGATATCTCTTTGGTGGCTTCACCTGTCTCCCGTATCTTGTTGTTGTTGTTGCTGTTGCCGCTGTTGACTTCGCAAGCTGAGTAGCGACCGTTGCTGATGACCCATTTCTACCAAAGCCGGGAGCGTGTTCTTCATGCTCTATTTCTGGTGTGTCATACTCGAAAATATCTGTCACACCTCTCCTTCCACGAAATGCCTGTCTCATTATGTTGTTGTTTCGTTTGTATGTCACACCATCGTTAGTCTTAACAATGTATGACCTTGGTGTCGTTGCTGCTGACACGACGACTTCTGGCTGCCAAGAGCCTTTATATTCTCTCTGTATATACACTCTACTTCCAGGCTGGAAGTATGTACGTGTGTATATTCTGGCTGGAAGTATGTACGTGTGTATATTCTGGCTGGAAGTATGTACGTGTGTATATTCTGGCTGTCTTGTTGTAATATTTCTCCTGCTCTTCTTTTCTTCTGACCCACATTTTCTTTGTTTCTTTCGGGTCAGCAAGTTTAGGCATCAGATAAGCATCCGTAGCAGGTAGAGTCCCCTGAGTCGTCTCCCCATTAGCAGTTGTGCAGGTGACGGTCCGTCTGCACACGGAGCGTTTCGTAGCTGCAGCAGTGCTATGTATGGGTCTTGACACGTTGCTTTAGCTTTCTTTAAAAGTGTCTTTATTGTTTGAATTGCCCTTTCAACTATGCCATTAGAATTTGGGTATATGGGACTTGACGTTGTGTGGCTGAATCCCCACTGTTTTGAAAATTGCTCAAATTCTTGACAGTGAAACTGGGACCCGTTGTCACTTATTATTTGTCGTGGGATCCCATGCCTCGCAAACTGTGACTTCATGTAGCTAATTATTTCTGATGACTACTTGAGAGATGGAATGAGATTGGACTCAATAAATCTTCTATAGTACTCCACTAGAAGTAAATAATTTTTTTCCATCATGATGAAAAATGTCAGCTCCTATTTTTTCCCAAGGAAGCGTTGGAATGTCATGAGGTATCATGAGTTCTTTTTGCTGTGACCTCTGATACTTAATGCACACTGCACACCTAGACACCATGTCTTTGATCTGTGAGGACATTCCCGGCCAGAATATCACCTCCCTTGCTGTAGCCAAACACTTATCTCGTCCTAAATGTCCTTGATGAAGTCTCTTAAGCATTTCTTTTTGCAGTATTTTTGGAACTATAATTCGCTCTCCCTTGAAAATTATGCCATTACTTTCACTTAGTTCCTCTTTAAATCCAGCAAACATTCTAATTTCACTGGGAATCTGTGTTCTCTTACCAGGCCATCCTGACAAAATCTTTTGCTTCAAAAGTCTTAGAACATCATCTTCTGATGTGGCTTTTTGAAATTCTTTCATTTTATCATCCGAAATAGGTAGACTGTTGACAATTAGATTAACCTGAGCGTCCCAGTCATCACTCGATGGATATTGCCTTGGTAGGGATGCTCGTGAAAGAGTATCCGGAATAAACATTTCTTTACCAGGCTTGTACTCAAGAATGATATCATATTTCATTATTCTCAGAAGCATTCCCTGAAGCCTTGGTGGTGTAGATGACAAAGGCTTTTTGATGATAGCTTCCAATGGTTTATGATCTGTCTCTACTGTGACTTTGCGACCATACATAGTAATGAAAATGTTCAATTCCTATTACTACAGCCAGCATTTCTTGTTCTATTTGTGCATATCTTCTTTCACAATCTGTCAACGATCTAGAAGCATACGCCACCGGTCTTTCACCTTGAATCAGTACAGCCCCCAGTCCGTTTTGTGAAGCATCCACTGACACCTTGACTGGTGTTTTGACATCATAAAAAGCTAACACTGGGGCTGATGTAATTTCATTCTTTAACTGATCCACTGCTTTCTGGTGTTGTTCCAACCATAACCACTCTTTGTCCTGTTTTAAGAGGTCTCTTAAAGGTGATGTTATGTGTGATAAATTTGCGATAAATTTTCGTAAGTAATTTATAATTCCTAGAAATCTTTCTAATTCTTTCTTTGTTGAAGGGCAAGGCATTGGTTGTGTATCTTCAATTTTTGAATTATCTGGTTTTATTCCACTATCTGTTATGATATGACCAACAAATTTAACTTCTTTGACTCAAAGACTGCATTTAGATGGTTTCAGCTTGATGCCTTTCTTTCTCGCTATGTCCAGAACTTTCTTCAGTCTTGCATCGTGCTCTTCTTTCGTTCTTCCAGATATCAGCATTTCGTCCATATAAGTTTCAACACCTGGAATGTTATCAAAAGCTTGGTGGAATCTTTTAGCAAATACTTCTGCTGATGAATTTAGTCCAAATGGAAGTCTCAAGAATTTGTACCTTCCAAAAGGCGTGTTAAACGTTGTAATATCTGTACTATTTGAAGTACTGACGCCATATCTATTACATGGTGTCAGATGGACCGACTCCACCCGCCACAACCACTGGAGCTACATGGAAACATTGCTGCCAACTGGAAGAGATTTAAGCAGTCTTTCCAGATATACAAGATAGCCAGTGGACTCGACACAAAAAGCAAAGAAGTGCAGAGCATGACACTGCTGCATGTTATAGGCCAGGAAGCGGTAGAAGTGTACAATACATTCCAATGGACTGGACAGGAATGTGACGATTGTGACACATATTTTCATTCAGTGAAGTGCTTATTACGAAAATTCGAGAATTATTGTTTTCCAATAAATAATGTGACAGTCGAGAGACACGTGTTTTTCTCCAGAAAGCAAGGTGAGGGAGAAAGTTTCGATACTTTTATAACAGACCTTAAACTTAAAGCAGGCTAATGCAAGTATTGTGGAAAAAAACATGAGCCTAGAAAATGTCCTGCTTATGGCAAGTTATGCAACAACTGTGGAACATTGAATCACTTTTCTGCTGTATGCAAGTCAAAACGGGTAAAAGTTGTCAACCATCAACTGAAAGATCACGTGGACTATAGTTAAAACATTCTGCTTAGGAAGTGTGTCCACGCAACAAGCAACAAGTGATGAATGGAGGGAAATCGTTACGCTTGAACAGAGGCCAGTGATGTTCACACTGGACACGGGCGCACAAGTAAACATTCTGCCACACAGATTGTAGTCAACTAAGAATGGGAAGAGTGCAGAAATCAACAGCAAGGCTCACTACATACAGTGGGGAAACATTGCCTGTTGTAGGCAAAACATCAACCAAATGCCCTGTGAAAGACAAGACAGAGGTGCTGGAGTTTCAAATAGTCAAGACGCACTCAAAGCCGATCCTTGGTCTGCAAGGTTGTCAGAAATTGAAACTTATTGAAAGAGTAGATGTCATTGAAGATGTGGACGTTGTCTAAATATTCAGACGTATTTAGTGGAAGAAGACTACTATATAAAAATTGATAAAAATGTCAAGCAGTAGTCCATGCTGCTAGAAAAGTTCCTGCTGCGTTGCGAGACAGTCTCAAAAAAGGAACTTGAACGCATGGAAATAGAGGGAGTCATTGAGAAAGTTGATCATCCTACAGCATGGGTCAACTCACTGGTAATTGTTGAGAAAAAAGGTGGCGGTTTAAGGATCTGTCTTGACCCAAGAGACCTTAACACTGCCATTCAAAGAGAACATTATCAATGACCAACAATTGAAGAAATAGCTAGCAGGCTAAGTGGCAGCAAGATTTTCGCTGTGTTGGATGCAGCTACAGCATTTTGGCAAATTAAGCTCAACAAGAAACTGTACAATCAACCACCTAAGCAGCTCGTATGCAATCAACTGCAATCCCCACGGTTGCCTCATGAACCGTACATTTATAGCCAGATGACCTCCCAGTCCTTGACCAGCACGCTTACCGTTCAACTCACAAACCACGTGTTTCATACGAGGTCAAGTCATTGCATTCTCATACAATGTAAACACAACAACACGTCTCTCACATGTATGTTATGATCTCCATGTAAAGCGCTGTGAGCCCGGTTCCTTACTGTGGACACAGCGCTATATAAATTATCAATTATTATTATTATTATTATTAAAATATACCAGTTTCTGTGTGCGTTACAGACTTGAGGTCCTGCTCACATGACTTGGTGATTTGGGGGAGCGTCGTTAGCCCCCCCCCCAAATGCAACTGGTGAGTTTAACAAGCATGACAAGTGTCTAAAAATGATCTGAATAGGATTATGTATAGATATTTTAAGTCAAAACGACACGGAATATCAATTTTTATTTTTACTTTTTATTAATTTAAAAAAAAATTTTTTTTTGCTATTTGATGCAATTATAAATTTTTTAAGTTTGATATACCTAATTGTTCGATTGGTTTTTGGTCAAACGCCAAGAGTTCCCTTTTTAGCCCAAATGAGATAATTTACCGCTGTTAACAGACCCCTCGGTTAAACTGCCCGATAGCGGTAGCCATGTATTTTTCATTAGTTCATAAATTCCACTAGAGAATGCAACAATTTAAACACGCCTCCTCGTCCATAAAAAAACCACAAAAAAAAACTCGTGAGCTTTGGTGTAAAAAGTTATGATAATATTGGATATTTTATTAATGTCACAGTATTTTTCAGTCTTCAACTTGCAGTATTACTGTATTTTGCGACGTACAAGATGACACCCTACTTTCCTGTACAAAGGTGGGGTTCGTACAGTACTCGCCATATTCCTCTTCCAGCGAATACCAAATAATTTTTAGAAAACTTGAGATTTGATATCAATGTGGTAATTTTAGACTTTTTTGATGTGCATATACATAGCAGGAAAACTGTCATTATAAGATCGAAATCAATTTGAGGAATCGTCTTGTATCTAAATATTCTTGGTTTATCAACAATGAAATGATCCTTGTAATATCAAAAGTCACTTAGTCAGTTCCTTACTGGGATGCAGCGCTATATAAATTATCAATTTATTAGTATTATTATTGTTATTCGCGAGCTTAATCGCGAAGGTTAATCACATCAAATGGATTTTGACATTACCGCTGCATTGTTCGTCAGCTGCCTTGCTATAACTTAGCAACTAGACACATTTTAAAAAAAATTATGAATATACATAATTTGCAATGTATGTCACGTCTTTCTGTCCCGTCTGTCTGTTAATGACGCTACTAATTTTAGAAAGCAGCGCACCAAATTACTGCACCAAAAATAACTCTTTTTGAACGTCTGCATAAAATTTTTCAATAGGGAAATAAATGAATAAAATAGAAATAAATGAAATTTCTGTAATACGTTATTTTTTAATCTGATGTGTATTTATTTTGAAAACTTCCGTCATTTTTGGTGGGTGTTACACTAGTATTATATAAAACAAGCCGAAATCATACTTAATCTTATAGGGCTTTAAGCCATGGGTAAGAGCTCATTTTGCTATCACGTCAGTACAGGGAAAATCACGTCAAAACGGGAAAAAAATGCACCGATACCTGGTGAAATGCATTAAAAAAATACCCGCCGGTCGTCAAATACCAACAAGTTTGAGAAGCACTGTCTTACAATTTATTTAATGCCGTTTTACATAGCTTCACGCGTTAGCACTTTTTGAGCTGTGTTACTAAAAATTGTATTACAAAATAAAGAAAAATGATTCTTATCAGGGTTGTATACCATAGCAAAAATGATTCTTATCAGGGTTGTATACCATAGCAAAAATGATTCTTATCAGGGTTGTATACCATAGCAAAAATGATTCTTATCAGGGTTGTATACCATAGCAAAAATGATTCTTATCAGGGTTGTAAACCATAGCAAAAATGATTCTTATCAGGGTTGTATACCATAGCAAAAATGATTCTTATCAGGGTTGTATACCATAGCAAAAATGATTCTTATCAGGGTTGTATACCATAGCAAAAATGATTCTTATCAGGGTTGTATACCATAGCAAAAATGATTCTTATCAGGGTTGTATACCATAGCAAAAATGATTCTTATCAGGGTTGTATACCATAGCAAAAATGATTCTTATCAGGGTTGTATACCATAGCAAAAATGATTCTTATCAGGGTTGTATACCATAGCAAAAATGATTCTTATCAGGGTTGTATACCATAGCAAAAATGATTCTTATCAGGGTTGTATACCATAGCAAAAATGATTCTTATCAGGGTTGTAAACCATAGCAAAAATGATTCTTATCAGGGTTGTATACCATAGCAAAAATGATTCTTATCAGGGTTGTATACCATAGCAAAAATGATTCTTATCAGGGTTGTATACCATAGCAAAAATGATTCTTATATGGGTTGTATACCATAGCAAAATGATTCTTATCAGGGTTGTATACCATAGCAAAAATGATTCTTATCAGGGTTGTATACCAGAGCAAAAATGATTCTTATCAGGGTTGTATACCATAGCAAAAATGATTCTTATCAGGGTTGTATACCATAGCAAAAACACCTTGTTTATAAACAATGTTGTTTACTGTCTTTGAAATCAGGATAATTGTTACCAGAAAGCATGGTCAGTTATTGTTAAAGACTATGCCTAATGCTTCACTGATAGTTAAAATCAGATTACAAATGAAAATTAGGCTCATAAAACATTTTGCATTTTAATATACATGCTGAATGTCTTTTAAAAAACGGAAGATGATCAACTCACCCCATGATCGTAAAATCTGTAAAGATAAATGTCTTGTCCACATCAAAGCCCAAGGAAATAATGTCTTTAATTTTCTCAAAAGTTATCCTCTCAATTTCCTCAATAGAAATGTCATGTGCCAGAAATTTCTCATCATCAGTTACTTGAATTACTAGAGGAACATCAAATGTTTCTTGAAGCCACCTTAAAGTTTTAGAATTAAATTTTAAAATAATCTCTCAAAATGATATACATTTTCAAAAGCAATTATTGATGTAAGTGGAAGCATAATATATGGTAATCAAATTTCCGTAAACATATTTAGCTTAATGATTATTATAATTGGTAAGTAAATCATCATATATTTTAATCACGTTTAATTTGAAAATTAAGAAAATTAATAACAAATAAAAAACCAAGTTTTTGACTATAAATCTTTAATATATGAGACATAACTAAAAGAATGTTAATTATAATACGCAACGCACGACAATCCACAAATCCAAAATTTTAGTTATGTCTCAAATATATAAAGGATTTATAGTAAAAATAAAAACCACTACAGTCTGCTTGCTAAATTTCAGCTCGATTTGATCACGAGAAAAGGGCTATAAAAACATGTTTAACATAGTGAGCACCGCGAGACAGACTAGCAATTACTAGCATTTACATTTACAGATCGGGAATATATTTTTTAAAAGTATCGTCAATATAATACGCACCGAACCTTTCGACAGGAAAGTATTAATAATAAAACAAACCCGTAAAAACAAAGTTTTTGACTATAAATCCCTTATATATGAGACACAACAAGTATTGATTATGTTCAAACGCGACAAACATTTACAGACTAACACCGAGTGAGATCCCCTGACTTTAAAACCGGGGAAAGGGGCGGTGTCACGTGTGAATCACATGATGGATGACGGAGAGGTCACGTGAGTGAAAGCGCGGGAAGAAAGAGTCGTTACCATTGACTAAGGAGGTTGTTGATCAGAATTAGAGCTGGCTGGTGTCATGGAAATTGTGTGCCAGTGTATTCCACGTTGTATAACCTCAAATTATATGTTATGTACATAGTATACATGTTAAAGTTGTTTTATTGAAACAAGTTCTTCAGAGGATTATTGTGTACAAGGTTTTGTATTGAGAGAACGCCTACAGATATTATATATAAAAGTAAACCAGTTACATTGATGTCAGAAGTGAACAAAATTCATGTTGGTAATATTAATATAATATAGTACAGAAATCTAGGATGTTCGTGGAAGTCACCAGTATTGTGTATTTCAAAGGAAAGTATTCATTAAAAGAAGAAATATTGTGAGCCATCATTATTTGTGAATATTCAATTTCGTAAGCAGCTGTGAATAAACTTTTGTGGTTTAATGAAATATTTGATACAAGAATATTTCAAGATGGCGGCTTAAAAGCACGTGACCACTGCGTGCGCTGTGTAAAAATGAATCAGACAAGTTGGTTCTGACCTTACAGTCACACAGTCGACAGTATTTATGGTGACACAGAGTGATGTATATACGTCAGCAAGCACGTTGGTTCTAAATATACACAGTGCAGGAATCTGGGTCGCGCAGGCCTACTGTATGGTAACACACGGTGAACATTTATAGGTCAACAGGCTCACTGGTGCTAGTTGATTCCAGGAAATATTTGTAAACATAACCTTGAACTAGAAAAGCTATGGACTATTAACAACAGTGTCAGTGTGAATTATAAATCAAGGAACGGAATTTGTATTCATTGATCGTTTGAAAAGTGTGATAATTGCAATTTGGAGTAATGGAGTGAACTAAAGTGTCTAGAAACTACCCTAAAGTTCGGAAATTGGAAATTTTGACTAAGTGACTTATTTTATTCAAAACTTTGAACCATCGGATGTGTTTTGTCAATCTGAGGGAGCGTATATATAAAGTATACTTAAGATCCCGTGTGAGGATGCTTTGTTGTCTCATTTTGTCAAAATCAAATTTAATGGTTTAATTGTGTAACTTATTTTTTACTTAATGTATTTTGAATTCAAGATTTTTCATTTGGAGGATTCATACCTTAATAAATAAATACCTACATTCCTTACCGAATTGCTTGACTCATATTATTCCATATAACTAAAAATGGATTACTACAAAGAATTCACTGCCATAGCTAAAGAATTTGGCTTAAGTGGTAAAGAATTGAAAGACTTTGTTGAAGGGAAAGTCAAGGAAGCCAAAGAAGAAGAAAGAGCAATGCAAAAAATTGCTGAAGAAAAAGAGAAGCTTAGAATAGCTGAAGAAAAAGAAAATCAAAGAATAGCCAAAGAAGAAGAGAGGCAAAGTCAAGTTATTGAAAGAGAAGAAAGAGCTGCAAGAAGAGAATTAGAACAACTTCAAATTGACAAGTTAAAACGACAAATTGATTTAGAGAGTAGAGGCCACAATCCTGGTAATGACACAAATAGAAAGTCAGCACCGAAGGATACTATCAAAGTTAGAAAATATGATAGCCAGAAAGAAAAAAGGGATGTTTATCTGGATTATTTTGAATCCATAATGGCCATGAAAGGGTATGATGAAGAAGATTGGTCAGCACAATTGAAGACTCAACTAACTGGAGAAGCATTTGAAGCCTACAACAGTATAGCCAAAGAAGACAAAAGCATATATAAAAATGTCAAAAAGGCACTTCTGTGTCATTTCGGAAAGTCAGAAAATGATTATAGAAAAGAATTTCATGAAATGAGAATCAAGATGGACAAAGATCCACAGATAATAGTAAATGAAGCACAAGTTAAATTAACAAAATGGCTGGAACTTACAGCAATAGATACGAGCAATCCAAAGGTCATACTAGACAAGGTGTTAATTGACAAGTTCTTAGAAAATGCAACACCAGCTCTATTCACATATTTAACTGACAAGAAAGTTCGTACTCAAGCAGAGCTAACAAATGCATTACGCACATTCAAAGACTCTCTTCCAGATGTGGAAATGGATAAGAGACAAGACATATTTGCAGCAATACAAATTAAAAACCAAGAAAAAAGACAAGGAATGAGAAACCAGAGTCTGCCAAACCAAGGCAACAGACAAACTATTTGCTGGTACTGTAACAAGCCAGGACATATGGCGAGGCAGTGTTACCACAATAAAGGACAACCAAATAGGGTGTCACCTAAATGGCAGCCCTATAAGAAAGAATGCAGAAGAAAAATCAAGACAAGATTACTTTGAAAACAAACATAGACAAGTATGGAGAGAAAAATATAATCATAATTCCAGACATAGAGATTATGATCAAGATAGATCAGTGGTTCCCACTTTTTTTTTACCCACGGACCCCTTTTATACTCAAACTTCGCCACGGACCCCCAAGTGAAAACACACAAAACAACAACAGCAAACAACAAACCACCTAATATAACATCAATGACACACCAAAGCATCATCCCCCCACCCCCAAAATTACAAAAACCACAGAACCAAACGCAACATAATCAGGAATAAAGTGCCCCCAGACCCTACACCCCCCCCGCCCGGAAATACAACAAAAACACTAACACAACACAAGACGTAAACAAACCAACAACAAACAAATACACAAACAAACAAAAAAATACTAGTATTTTAGAAAAACCACCCCACGGTGGATAACCTAAACACCCGACACAACACAAAAAAACAAAACCCCAAACATAACTAAAACACCAATATCACAAACACAACAAAACTAATAAAAATTTTTTTTAAAAACACAGAACCCACTATGACCCACCCCCCCCCCCCCCCCCCCCACCCCCTTCCGCTTATTTTCTCAGCCAATCTGGGCTCTTTTTTTGTACGGCCCCTCCCCCCCCCCCCCCAGTTTGCCCCCCCCCCCCCCCCTATCACCCCCCCACTCTCCACTCTCAACACGTGTTTGTTGGGGGGGTTGGAGAGCTACTCGCCCCCACCCAGGGGGGCTGTGAGGAATGGTGACCCCCCCCCGTTGCAGGGGGGTGGGTCTCCCCCCCCCCCCCCAGTGGGGTGGTGGGAACATCACCGCCCGTACACATCGCACCCAGCGCGTGTCCAGCCACCCGATATACGGTGTTGTATATAGCAAGAGTGCTCCTTCTCAAAGTGGTTCGTTGTAAGAAAAAGAATATAGAAATTTTGGGGGCGATACGAGAGTTAAGTGAATCACTATGGGGATGCTATCTCAATGAAAGTGGGGATGTGAGGTAAAATAGTGATGATTAGTGAATGAGATTTTTCCCTCCAGAAGTTTGCGTATCAATAACGATATAACGCCTAAGTATGAATGTTTGTCATTTTTGACTGAATTATGCAGTAGTAAAATGAAAGGAAAATAAACGGAATATAAGAGTCAAAATGGATATACATAATACATTATACGCTAATCCGATGTAGAGTAAGGAAAATAGTGCATCCTGTTCCTGCTGCGAATGGACCTAATTCCAGCGGTCCGACATACCAAAATTTAATATCACCGACCTATTCTAAAACTTAGGCCCTTTTCACTCTTTTTTTTTTTGAGATACGTCCCCCCCCTTTTGGTGGTGTTTTTTCTATAGAAATTTAATTTTTTTTCCAAACTCACTAATACCCCCCCTTCTATTCCGCCCCACATCAACCCAAACCCACCCTAACATCCCCCCCCACACCCAAACCATCCCCCCCCCCCCCACCAACCCAACCCTACACCCCCACCCACACCACCCCCCCCCACCACCCCCCCACCCCCCCACCCCAACCCCCCACCCCCAACCATCCCCCATCCCTACCATACACAACCCCACCCACCCCATCCCCCCTCCCCACAACTCACACACCCCCCCCCTACCACACCCACACCCCCCACCCCCCACCACCACAAACCTCCCCCCCCACCACCACCCCACAACCCCCCCCCCCCACACCCCCCCACACGATCCATAACCTACCCCACCCCCTCACCCCCCCCCCCCCCCTACCATCACCACCCTCCCCACCCATACACCCCTCCCCCCACCCCTCCCCCCCACCCACCCCCCCCCCCCCCCCCCACCCCCCCCCACCCCCCCCCCCCGTGCCCGCACGACCCCGATACCGTCCTCCAAAGTTTCCTTCCCCCTTTCCCGTGTGGTACCTTGTCCGTTTAGTATGCGTTCCGCCACCGTTCAGGTGTGAGTGGCATGTTTTTTTGTAAACTCCCCTCCAACAGCCGTTTCCTTACCGCGCGCTTTTCCTCTCGCACCGGATCCCCATCATCATACTATCTCAGACCGGGGACCATACACCACCACCCCACCAACTAGCATCCCGGCACCGCCACATTCAAACATGTACATTATCGTCGAAAACAAAAAATACTATCATTACTAGTTGCAATAAGTTTTAAAAATAAAAAACTGTAAATTAAATATAAACAACAGGAGATTTTATTTTGACTTATTAAACTAACGGCATACCTCCCAAAAATCAAAGTCTCTTGGAAGAAAAGAAAAGCAAAGAAAATGCAATAAGCAATACTGCACCAAAAATAATCGTTTTTTATTTAGTTTGAAACGTCCCCCGCTCTCCCCGCCCACGCCTCCGCGCGGTCGTAAATTGATTGATGATTGGCTGTAGGTAGTCATTATGTAGTCATTGTGTTTGAGGGCCAATCGTGAGATCGATGACGCAGGAACATAGCTCTTATCAATATACTAGGATTTTATGACCGACTCTATGATGTTTGTGTGTAGGGAACCGCCACAACTCCACCCTGGAGCACCAATTTCGAGTCGTTTATTTTTATAAATTTTTTTTAAAATTATTTTTTTTATGAGGTTTATAACCCACTGAATTTTGTTCTACAAATAGGAAGGCAGGGAAGGACCCAGTACAACAAATTTGCACACTTAACCCTATTACTGCTAGGATCAAAACATTGGGGATTAGACTTTGTAATCAGGATTTGTGCTATCCTAGTTCCAAACATTCGGTTTCTTTAAGTTATAGCACTCGTCGCTGTGCAGCACTACGATCGCGAGCCAATAAGATGCTCTGTATTAGGTATGTATTATTGTGTTTAGGACTTGAGATTGCCCCATGCGCTAAGAGTTCAACTGCCATATTCGGAACTATATCCAATTGTGACGACTAAAATGCCTACAAATCTTTGCGTTCCAGTCTGAGGTCTGATATGACGAGCCGTAAGTTTTGTCAGTAAGCAAGCATATCTATATCTCTATTTTTGCTAATTTCAAAAGATTTGAAAACTGAGGAACATACTTGGTCCTTAAGTTTTGTTTACACAGAAAAAGGTTTTGGAACAAAATCAAATCTAACGCTTATAGTTTTGATTAAAATTTAATTGGGTTACGCTTGCAGTCGGTTGTATTTTTCAAATAGTTTCGTTTTAAAGTTGGCTAAATAATTCTGTTCTAAATGGAAATTTCATTTTTTTAAAAGTTAATTGGTTGCTGAAATTGTTTTGTTTTCAGGAATTTCGGACACTGAACAAGAGAGCATAAAATCGATTTAACTATGAACCGTGATGATAAAGCGTAACTTCTGTGTGACACTAAAAAATAATCTTTATAATTATAGATTTCTTCTTCATTTTCCAAATCCAAAGTGAGCCAATAATCTTATCAAGGCATTCCTTTTGGATTCTTTTTAGCTGCTTTATGACATAATGTAGGATCCATGCAAACTGTTCATAAGTTTTTAAAAAAAATTTGATGTGCTGAATAGACTCAATTATATAATGACCATATGGTACAGAATGTTTTAAGTATCGCCGTATGTCAAGAGTATTGCTTTAATTAAAACATTTTTAAATTCAGTTAATAACGTTTTCAAATTTGTCTTATCTGTTTTAAACATTTAGCCATATTCTAATAGTCGATTAAACACCATATTGTTCCGGAATTTTTTCTTCGGCTCATCGTGTGGATTATCCTTTTTGCTAAAAAAGTATTAACTTAGGTCACTAATTTCTTGGGGGTGGCCGGAATTTTGATTTCATATTTGTCATTGATATAGATATCTAGATTCACAAGGGCTTAAAAAGTTAGGGCAAATCAGTCTCAATCAGCCATGGGCTCAC
>CALYLW010001613.1:0-111907 GCA_944989445.1 Ampullaceana balthica | reverse complement strand
AGAAAGATATGGTTCATTTAGCTTGTATCTTATCAGTGGATGTTTAACGTTTGCTATTTATTATCATAATTTTTTTATGGAGAGGAAAAAAGGGAATGTTTATAAACTTTATTTATGCCCCATCTCCCCTGCTAACATGTTCATTGTGGCTCTTTATTTGACCTTCCTTTTCTTTCTCTTCCTTTTCCCGCCATGCCCTCCCTGTCACCATTCACGCGCACATCACATCCCTGCACTGAAAGCTGTGGCGTTGATTGACAGCGTGAAATACCAGCTGACCTTGACCTCGTGTTCGACCTACTCGTGTTCGATCTTAACTCCTGTTCGACCTTAACCTCGTGTTCTAGAATGTAGTATTAAGAAACACTGGGTAGGTGGCCGGTGGAGATTTGCTTTACTTCCGGTCAACAACATTATAACATACGTGAGTGTTTGGGACAAGAGCCTTTATATCTGGAGTCTAGAGGCCCTCGTTGGTCACTGAGATATAAGTTCTGCCACCACACGTTCAACCACACGTTCAACCACACCTTCAACAATTCTGGCATTTTCTGAACAAACTTTTTATTAGTTACAGGTTTTCTTTCTACTCTAAAATCGGGCTTGGATATTTGGATGCCTGGATGTCCTGTTTCTAATAAAAAAAATTATCCATAGAAAGAGATGTGCATTCCTCACGCCACTCAGTGATCTCCGACACGATGACGTCATCTCAGGACTCTGTGGACGTGTTGTGGGGAAGGGGGGCCATCAAATAATTTAAAGAATATTTCTAAGTTGGAATTTGTTCTTGCGTTTAAAGTTTAAAGGGATCGTTAATCACTTATAATGTAGGATCCGAGCTTTAAATAAAAGTAAACGAACTATTAAAGTGTTTCTTTTATTATCTTCAATAATTTGTTTACTGTTGTAAAATCTTTGCTACCAACACTTGATTAAAGGGCTCAACGAATGTTAATGACATCATCCAAAGAAATCTATAAATACCCACAGCATCCCACAAAACAACTGACTTCGTTCTCAGTTACTTTTGCCTTTATTTACACGGCAAATCCCGACGGCCTTGACATTTTAATGTTAGCGGTTATCGTGGCCTGCTCTGAAGATGAGAATCTCCAGCATGCAACAGTGGCGTAGGCGTACGACCCATTCCAGAGAGACCAGCGTTGGCGTAGTTCAGTTTTCACGTCTATCATGAACAACAACAAAAAATACAGCAACGCGTTTTCTTTTTAAAATATATTTTAGCCTAGTCTGGATGACGTGTTGACCGAACAATAACAGGATAAACTTTCACACGGGAAACTGTGCACAAAGAGGCGCACATAAAAATGTGTGCACTTCAAACTTCTTCTTTCCTCCTTCTTCTTCTACATGTTTGGGAGTCACGATCAGTGCTTGGATCATCTTTGCTCTCATGGGGGTTGACTGAGTTGCCAATATTTCTAAGATGAACATAATTTTCAGGGCTGCTCATCGAGGGTATCAGTGTCTGGAGGTTGGGGAACAGGAATGCAGTTGGTACACATGTGTCAATCGTTGTAGAACAGGAATGCAGTTGGTACACATGTGTCAATCGTTGTCTTCCCAACTCCTCCAATTGTTAGAAGATTGTTTCAGTCACTGATTGTCCTTGCCAGCTCCTGTATTAGGTACTTGAATTTATGAACCGGAAATGTCTGTCATATGTCGTTATCCAGGCAGGGGAGGTAAAAGCTTACATCGAAAATTTTACATACGGACAATGGCGAACATTAATCATTGCGCAGTAACTGGTGCACAAACTCAGTAACTGGTGCAACAAACTCAGTACCTGGTGCACAAACTCAGTAACTGGTGCACAAACTAAGTAACTGTTGCACAAACTCAGTAACAAGGAGATTTATATTTAGATTTACATTATTTTGGTTAAAACTGAAAACGGTTCAGTTCTGTAGTTGCTCCCAGGGAGAAGGGACGTAGCAACGGCTTGGTATTGGGGCAGTTGCCAAGACCGCCGAAGGAGAGGGCGCCACTAGTCTCTGATGAAATTTTTATTTAATTAGATATTTCACTGTTATCTTCAACTGAAATAAAATAAATAATTAAATTTATTATTTAAAAAATATGTTAAACCATTTAAATTCATTTTGAATATTATTTATGGCCAAGTGGCAACACTGCAGTTTACCGAAACTATTACCATTCGGTATGTGAAATTGTAAGATAATAAATATGTACTTGAAGCGAAGTTTCTTGGTTTCATAAACACAAAAGAAAATCATGAGAAGGAATCGCGTTAGAAATTAAAGAGCATTAAAATTCAAAGTGGTTTATCAGTTGAAAATATGCACGGCTGACAGCCAGAGCCGTCTTTACACCAGTTTGGGCCCCGGGCAAAGAAATAGTGTTAGGGCCCCTTCCCCGCAGGAATAAAAAATAAATATACATAATATATATAAACATATTCCCATGGGGCCCCTATGCTCGTGGGCCCCGGGCAAATGCCCAACGGGCCTATGCTTTAAGACGGCCCTGGCTAAGGCTACGATAATAGGGCGAACATGACCATGAAGTAAAGGGGAGTTCAAGCCATACTTCAAAAAGAGAATCCACTTGCTCGGTATGTTCCTTGGTGTGCACATTGTCATAATTTTATTGGTGTGTACGCGGCCAGCATAGATGCAGATGTTGTGACGGTTTTTGTAACTATACATTGTACAACTTTGTCTGGTCGTTAAGTGGTAGATAGGAACAATTATCACCAGTCACTGAAATTAGCCTGAAGAAACATGCGGACACAAGATGGCGTCCAAAAGCAAATGATGTAAGTGTCGGATATGAGCAACTGGAGACAATTAGAAAAATGACAACAAAAGTCCAGGAGATCATGCTAAAGATGAAGGACCCAACTGGGATACAGTTAAAATTTCTTGTTTTGCAATCATTGATTCAACAAAAATGCAGTTACAAGTTACAAGACAGATTTGTTTCTCTGAAAAATATAGCAGGGGATTTCAATTTTCGGACTTGAAAAGTGTTTCAATATCTTTCAATGGAGGATTTAGAATCTAAAGCTTGTCTATTATCTGTCAAAAGGCTGAAATATATGAAGAGCAAATTATAATTGACATAAAATGATGCCCGAGCGTACAGAGAGTCGTGGGTTCGAGTCACTCTTAAAGCAAGCATTTGATCCCCGGCTAAGGTAGTCCCAGAGTCCTCCCAGCTCTGACGGGTACCTGACTATAGTTAGGGTGTCCCTGAGTCCTCCCAGCTCTGACGGGTATCTGACACTAGTTAGGGTGTCCCTGAGTCCTCCCAGCTCTGACGGGTACCTGACACTAGTTAGGGAGTCCCTGAGTCCTCCCAGCTCTGAAGGGTACCTGCCACTAGTTAGGGTGTCCCTGAGTCCTCCCAGCTCTGACGGGTACCTGCCACTAGTTAGGGAGTCCCTGAAACCTCCCAGCTCTGACGGGTACCTGACACTAGTTAGGGAGTCCCTGAGTCCTCCCAGCTCTGACGGGTACCTGCCACTAGTTAGGGTGTCCCTGAGTCCTTCCAGCTCTGACGGGTACCTGCCACTAGTTAGGGTGTCCCTGAGTCCTCCCAGCTCTGACGGGTACCTGACACTAGTTAGGGAGTCCCTGAGTCCACCCAGCTCTAAAGGGTACCTGCCACTAGTTAGGGAGTCCCTGAGTCCACCCAGCTCTGACGGGTACCTGCCACTAGTTAGGGTGTCCCTGAGTCCTCCCAGCGCTAAAGGGTACCTGCCACTAGTTAGGGAGTCCCTGAGTCCTCCCAGCTCTGACGGGTACCTGACACTAGTTAGGGTGTCCCTGAGTCCACCCAGCTCTGACGGGTACCTGCCACTAGTTAGGGTGTCCCTAAGTCCTCCCAGCTCTAAAGGGTACCTGACACTAGTTAGGGAGTCCCTGAGTCCACCCAGCTCTGACGGGTACCTGCCACTAGTTAGGGTGTCCCTGAGTCCTCCCAGCTCTGACGGGTACCTGCCACTAGTTAGGGTGTCCCTAAGTCCTCCCATCTCTGACGGGTACCTGACACTAGTTAGGGAGTCCCTGAGTCCACCCAGCTCTGACGGGTACCTGCCACTAGTTAGGGTGTCCCTGAGTCCTCCCAGCTCTGACGGGTACCTGCCACTAGTTAGGGAGTCCCTGAGTCCTCCCAGCTCTGACGGGTACCTGACAATAGTTAGGGTGTCCCTGAGTCCTCCCAGCTCTGACGGGTACCTGCCACTAGTTAGGGAGTCCCTGAGTCCTCCCAGCTCTGACGGGTACCTGCCACTAGTTAGGGTGTCCCTGAGTCCTTCCAGCTCTGACGGGTACCTGCCACCAGTTAGGTTGTCCCTGTGTCCTTCCAGCTCTGACGGGTACCCGACACTAGTTAGGGTGTCCCTGTGTCCTTCCAGCTCTGACGGGTACCTGACACTAGTTAGGGTGTCCCTGAGTCCTCCCAGCTCTGACGGGTACCTGACACTAGTTAGGGTGTCCCTGAGTCCTCCCAGCTCTGACGGGTACCTGACAATAGTTAGGGTGTCCTTGAGTCCTCCCAGCTCTGACGGGTACCTGACACTAGTTAGGGTGTCCCTGAGTCCTCCCAGCTCTGACGGGTACCTGCCACTAGTTAGGGTGTCCCTGAGTCCTCCCAGCTCTGACGGGTACCTGACACTAGTTAGGGTGTCCCTGAGTCCTCCCATCTCTGACGGTTACCTGACACTAGTTAGGGAGTCCCTGAGTCCACCCAGCTCTGACGGGTACCTGCCACTAGTTAGGGTGTCCCTGAGTCCTCCCAGCTCTGACGGGTACCTGACACTAGTTAGGGTGTCCCTGAGTCCACCCAGCTCTGACGGGTACCTGACACTAGTTAGGGTGTCCCTGAGTCCTCCCAGCTCTGACGGGTACCTGACACTAGTTAGGGTGTCCCTGAGTCCTCCCATCTCTGACGGGTACCTGACACTAGTTAGGGAGTCCCTGAGTCCACCCAGCTCTGACGGGTACCTGCCACTAGTTAGGGTGTCCCTGAGTCCTCCCAGCTCTGACGGGTACCTGCCACTAGTTAGGGTGTCCCTGAGTCCACCCAGCTCTGACGGGTACCTGCCACTAGTTAGGGTGTCCCTGAGTCCACCCAGCTCTGACGGGTACCTGACACTAGTTAGGGTGTCCCTGAGTCCACCCAGCTCTGACGGGTACCTGACACTAGTTAGGGTGTCCCTGAGTCCACCCAGCTCTGACGGGTACCTGACACTAGTTAGGGTGTCCCTGAGTCCTCCCATCTCTGACGGGTACCTGACACTAGTTAGGGAGTCCCTGAGTCCACCCAGCTCTGACGAGTACCTGCCACTAGTAAGGGTGTCCCTGAGTCCTCCCAGCTCTGACGGGTACCTGACACTAGTTAGGGTGTCCCTGAGTCCACCCAGCTCTGACGGGTACCTGACACTAGTTAGGGTGTCCCTGAGTCCTCCCAGCTCTGACGGGTACCTGACACTAGTTAGGGTGTCCCTGAGTCCTCCCATCTCTGACGGGTACCTGACACTAGTTAGGGAGTCCCTGAGTCCACCCAGCTCTGACGGGTACCTGCCACTAGTTAGGGTGTCCCTGAGTCCTCCCAGCTCTGACGGGTACCTGCCACTAGTTAGGGTGTCCCTGAGTCCACCCAGCTCTGACGGGTACCTGACACTAGTTAGGGAGTCCCTGAGTCCTCCCAGCTCTGACGGGTACCTGACACTAGTTAGGGTGTCCCTGAGTCCTCCCAGCTCCCAAATGGTACCTGACACTAGTTAGGGTGTCCCTGAGTCCACCCAGCTCCCAAATGGTACCTGACACTAGTTAGGGAGTCCCTGAGTCCACCCAGCTCTGACGGGTACCTGCCACTAGTTAGGGTGTCCCTGAGTCCACCCAGCTCTGACGGGTACCTGACACTAGTTAGGGAGTCCCTGAGTCCTCCCAGCTCTGACGGGTACCTGCCACTAGTTAGGGTGTCCCTGAGTCCACCCAGCTCTGACGGGTACCTGACACTAGTTAGGGAGTCCCTGAGTCCTCCCAGCTCTGACGGGTACCTGCCACTAGTTAGGGTGTCCCTGAGTCCACCCAGCTCTGACGGGTACCTGACACTAGTTAGGGAGTCCCTGAGTCCTCCCAGCTCTGACGGGTACCTGACACTAGTTAGGGAGCCCCTGAGTCCTCCCAGCTCTGACGGGTACCTGACACTAGTTAGGGAGTCCCTGAGTCCACCCAGCTCTGACGGGTACCTGACACTAGTTAGGGAGTCCCTGAGTCCACCCAGCTCTGACGGGTACCTGACACTAGTTAGGGAGTCCCTGAGTCCACCCAGCTCTGACGGGTACCTGACACTAGTTAGGGAGTCCCTGAGTCCACCCAGCTCTGACGGGTACCTGACACTAGTTAGGGAGTCCCTGAGTCCACCCAGCTCTGACGGGTACCTGACACTAGTTAGGGAGTCACTGAGTCCACCCAAATCTGACGGGTACCTGACACTAGTTAGGGAGTCCCTGAGTCCACCCAGCTCTGACGGGTACCTGACACTAGTTAGGGAGTCCCTGAGTCCACCCAGCTCTGACGGGTACCTGACACTAGTAAGGGAGTCCCTGAGTCCACCCAGCTCTGACGGGTACCTGACACTAGTTAGGGAGTCCCTGAGTCCACCCAGCTCTGACGGGTACCTGACACTAGTTAGGGAGTCCCTGAGTCCTCCCAGCTCTAAAGGGTACCTGACACTAGTTAGTGTGTCCCTGAGTCCTCCCAGCTCTGACGGGTACCTGACACTAGTTAGGGTGTCCCTGAGTCCACCCAGCTCTAAAGGGTACCTGACACTAGTTAGGGAGTCCCTGAGTCCTCCCAGCTCTGACGGGTACCTGACACTAGTTAGGGTGTCCCTGAGTCCACCCAGCTCTGACGGGTACCTGACACTAGTTAGGGAGTCCCTGAGTCCACCCAGCTCTGACGGGTACCTGACACTAGTTAGGGAGTCCCTGAGTCCTGCCAGCTCTGACGGGTACCTGACACTAGTTAGGGTGTCCCTGAGTCCACCCAGCTCTGACGGGTACCTGACACTAGTTAGGGAGTCCCTGAGTCCACCCAGCTCTGACGGGTACCTGACACTAGTTAGGGTGTCCCTGAGTCCACCCAGCTCTGACGGGTACCTGATACTAGTTAGGGAGTCCCTGAGTCCACCCAGCTCTGACGGGTACCTGACACTAGTTAGGGAGTCCCTGAGTCCTCCCATCTCTGACGGGTACCTGACACTAGTTAGGGAGTCCCTGAGTCCACCCAGCTCTGACGGGTACCTGCCACTAGTTAGGGTGTCCCTGAGTCCTCCCAGCTCTGACGGGTACCTGACACTAGTTAGGGTGTCCCTGAGTCCACCCAGCTCTGACGGGTACCTGACACTAGTTAGGGTGTCCCTGAGTCCTCCCAGCTCTGACGGGTACCTGACACTAGTTAGGGTGTCCCTGAGTCCTCCCATCTCTGACGGGTACCTGACACTAGTTAGGGAGTCCCTGAGTCCACCCAGCTCTGACGGGTACCTGCCACTAGTTAGGGTGTCCCTGAGTCCTCCCAGCTCTGACGGGTACCTGCCACTAGTTAGGGTGTCCCTGAGTCCACCCAGCTCTGACGGGTACCTGCCACTAGTTAGGGTGTCCCTGAGTCCTCCCAGCTCTGACGGGTACCTGCCACTAGTTAGGGAGTCCCTGAGTCCTCCCAGCTCTGACGGGTACCTGACACTAGTTAGGGTGTCCCTGAGTCCTCCCAGCTCCCAAATGGTACCTGACACTAGTTAGGGTGTCCCTGAGTCCACCCAGCTCCCAAATGGTACCTGACACTAGTTAGGGAGTCCCTGAGTCCACCCAGCTCTGACGGGTACCTGACACTAGTTAGGGAGTCCCTGAGTCCTCCCAGCTCTGACGGGTACCTGCCACTAGTTAGGGTGTCCCTGAGTCCACCCAGCTCTGACGGGTACCTGACACTAGTTAGGGAGTCCCTGAGTCCTCCCAGCTCTGACGGGTACCTGCCACTAGTTAGGGTGTCCCTGAGTCCACCCAGCTCTGACGGGTACCTGACACTAGTTAGGGAGTCCCTGAGTCCTCCCAGCTCTGACGGGTACCTGACACTAGTTAGGGAGTCCCTGAGTCCTCCCAGCTCTGACGGGTACCTGACACTAGTTAGGGAGTCCCTGAGTCCACCCAGCTCTGACGGGTACCTGACACTAGTTAGGGAGTCCCTGAGTCCACCCAGCTCTGACGGGTACCTGACACTAGTTAGGGAGTCCCTGAGTCCACCCAGCTCTGACGGGTACCTGCCACTAGTTAGGGAGTCCCTGAGTCCACCCAGCTCTGACGGGTACCTGACACTAGTTAGGGAGTCCCTGAGTCCACCCAGCTCTGACGGGTACCTGACACTAGTTAGGGAGTCCCTGAGTCCACCCAGCTCTGACGGGTACCTGACACTAGTTAGGGAGTCCCTGAGTCCACCCAGCTCTGACGGGTACCTGACACTAGTTAGGGAGTCCCTGAGTCCACCCAGCTCTGACGGGTACCTGACACTAGTTAGGGAGTCCCTGAGTCCACCCAGCTCTGACGGGTACCTGACACTAGTTAGGGAGTCCCTGAGTCCACCCAGCTCTGACGGGTACCTGACACTAGTTAGGGAGTCCCTGAGTCCTCCCAGCTCTAAAGGGTACCTGACACTAGTTAGTGTGTCCCTGAGTCCTCCCAGCTCTGACGGGTACCTGACACTAGTTAGGGTGTCCCTGAGTCCACCCAGCTCTAAAGGGTACCTGACACTAGTTAGGGAGTCCCTGAGTCCTCCCAGCTCTGACGGGTACCTGACACTAGTTAGGGTGTCCCTGAGTCCACCCAGCTCTGACGGGTACCTGACACTAGTTAGGGAGTCCCTGAGTCCACCCAGCTCTGACGGGTACCTGACACTAGTTAGGGAGTCCCTGAGTCCTCCCAGCTCTGACGGGTACCTGCCACTAGTTAGGGTGTCCCTGAGTCCACCCAGCTCTGACGGGTACCTGACACTAGTTAGGGAGTCCCTGAGTCCTCCCAGCTCTGACGGGTACCTGACACTAGTTAGGGAGCCCCTGAGTCCTCCCAGCTCTGACGGGTACCTGACACTAGTTAGGGAGTCCCTGAGTCCACCCAGCTCTGACGGGTACCTGACACTAGTTAGGGAGTCCCTGAGTCCACCCAGCTCTGACGGGTACCTGACACTAGTTAGGGAGTCCCTGAGTCCACCCAGCTCTGACGGGTACCTGACACTAGTTAGGGAGTCCCTGAGTCCACCCAGCTCTGACGGGTACCTGACACTAGTTAGGGAGTCCCTGAGTCCACCCAGCTCTGACGGGTACCTGACACTAGTTAGGGAGTCACTGAGTCCACCCAGCTCTGACGGGTACCTGACACTAGTTAGGGAGTCCCTGAGTCCACCCAGCTCTGACGGGTACCTGACACTAGTTAGGGAGTCCCTGAGTCCACCCAGCTCTGACGGGTACCTGACACTAGTAAGGGAGTCCCTGAGTCCACCCAGCTCTGACGGGTACCTGACACTAGTTAGGGAGTCCCTGAGTCCACCCAGCTCTGACGGGTACCTGACACTAGTTAGGGAGTCCCTGAGTCCTCCCAGCTCTAAAGGGTACCTGACACTAGTTAGTGTGTCCCTGAGTCCTCCCAGCTCTGACGGGTACCTGACACTAGTTAGGGTGTCCCTGAGTCCACCCAGCTCTAAAGGGTACCTGACACTAGTTAGGGAGTCCCTGAGTCCTCCCAGCTCTGACGGGTACCTGACACTAGTTAGGGTGTCCCTGAGTCCACCCAGCTCTGACGGGTACCTGACACTAGTTAGGGAGTCCCTGAGTCCACCCAGCTCTGACGGGTACCTGACACTAGTTAGGGAGTCCCTGAGTCCTGCCAGCTCTGACGGGTACCTGACACTAGTTAGGGTGTCCCTGAGTCCACCCAGCTCTGACGGGTACCTGACACTAGTTAGGGAGTCCCTGAGTCCACCCAGCTCTGACGGGTACCTGACACTAGTTAGGGTGTCCCTGAGTCCACCCAGCTCTGACGGGTACCTGATACTAGTTAGGGAGTCCCTGAGTCCACCCAGCTCTGACGGGTACCTGACACTAGTTAGGGAGTCCCTGAGTCCTCCCATCTCTGACGGGTACCTGACACTAGTTAGGGAGTCCCTGAGTCCACCCAGCTCTGACGGGTACCTGCCACTAGTTAGGGTGTCCCTGAGTCCTCCCAGCTCTGACGGGTACCTGACACTAGTTAGGGTGTCCCTGAGTCCACCCAGCTCTGACGGGTACCTGACACTAGTTAGGGTGTCCCTGAGTCCTCCCAGCTCTGACGGGTACCTGACACTAGTTAGGGTGTCCCTGAGTCCTCCCATCTCTGACGGGTACCTGACACTAGTTAGGGAGTCCCTGAGTCCACCCAGCTCTGACGGGTACCTGCCACTAGTTAGGGTGTCCCTGAGTCCTCCCAGCTCTGACGGGTACCTGCCACTAGTTAGGGTGTCCCTGAGTCCACCCAGCTCTGACGGGTACCTGCCACTAGTTAGGGTGTCCCTGAGTCCTCCCAGCTCTGACGGGTACCTGCCACTAGTTAGGGAGTCCCTGAGTCCTCCCAGCTCTGACGGGTACCTGACACTAGTTAGGGTGTCCCTGAGTCCTCCCAGCTCCCAAATGGTACCTGACACTAGTTAGGGTGTCCCTGAGTCCACCCAGCTCCCAAATGGTACCTGACACTAGTTAGGGAGTCCCTGAGTCCACCCAGCTCTGACGGGTACCTGCCACTAGTTAGGGTGTCCCTGAGTCCACCCAGCTCTGACGGGTACCTGACACTAGTTAGGGAGTCCCTGAGTCCTCCCAGCTCTGACGGGTACCTGCCACTAGTTAGGGTGTCCCTGAGTCCACCCAGCTCTGACGGGTACCTGACACTAGTTAGGGAGTCCCTGAGTCCTCCCAGCTCTGACGGGTACCTGCCACTAGTTAGGGTGTCCCTGAGTCCACCCAGCTCTGACGGGTACCTGACACTAGTTAGGGAGTCCCTGAGTCCTCCCAGCTCTGACGGGTACCTGACACTAGTTAGGGAGTCCCTGAGTCCTCCCAGCTCTGACGGGTACCTGACACTAGTTAGGGAGTCCCTGAGTCCACCCAGCTCTGACGGGTACCTGACACTAGTTAGGGAGTCCCTGAGTCCACCCAGCTCTGACGGGTACCTGACACTAGTTAGGGAGTCCCTGAGTCCACCCAGCTCTGACGGGTACCTGCCACTAGTTAGGGAGTCCCTGAGTCCACCCAGCTCTGACGGGTACCTGACACTAGTTAGGGAGTCCCTGAGTCCACCCAGCTCTGACGGGTACCTGACACTAGTTAGGGAGTCCCTGAGTCCACCCAGCTCTGACGGGTACCTGACACTAGTTAGGGAGTCCCTGAGTCCACCCAGCTCTGACGGGTACCTGACACTAGTTAGGGAGTCCCTGAGTCCACCCAGCTCTGACGGGTACCTGACACTAGTTAGGGAGTCCCTGAGTCCACCCAGCTCTGACGGGTACCTGACACTAGTTAGGGAGTCCCTGAGTCCACCCAGCTCTGACGGGTACCTGACACTAGTTAGGGAGTCCCTGAGTCCTCCCAGCTCTAAAGGGTACCTGACACTAGTTAGTGTGTCCCTGAGTCCTCCCAGCTCTGACGGGTACCTGACACTAGTTAGGGTGTCCCTGAGTCCACCCAGCTCTAAAGGGTACCTGACACTAGTTAGGGAGTCCCTGAGTCCTCCCAGCTCTGACGGGTACCTGACACTAGTTAGGGTGTCCCTGAGTCCACCCAGCTCTGACGGGTACCTGACACTAGTTAGGGAGTCCCTGAGTCCACCCAGCTCTGACGGGTACCTGACACTAGTTAGGGAGTCCCTGAGTCCTGCCAGCTCTGACGGGTACCTGACACTAGTTAGGGTGTCCCTGAGTCCACCCAGCTCTGACGGGTACCTGACACTAGTTAGGGAGTCCCTGAGTCCACCCAGCTCTGACGGGTACCTGACACTAGTTAGGGTGTCCCTGAGTCCACCCAGCTCTGACGGGTACCTGACACTAGTTAGGGAGTCCCTGAGTCCACCCAGCTCTGACGGGTACCTGACACTAGTTAGGGAGTCCCTGAGTCCACCCAGCTCTGACGGGTACCTGACACTAGTTAGGGAGTCCCTGAGTCCTCCCAGCTCTAAAGGGTACCTGACACTAGTTAGTGTGTCCCTGAGTCCTCCCAGCTCTAAAGGGTACCTGACACTAGTTAGGGAGTCCCTGAGTCCTCCCAGCTCTAAAGGGTACCTGACACTAGTTAGTGTGTCCCTGAGTCCTCCCAGCTCTAAAGGGTACCTGACACTAGTTAGGGAGTCCCTGAGTCCTCCCAGCTCTAAAGGGTACCTGACACTAGTTAGTGTGTCCCTGAGTCCTCCCAGCTCTAAAGGGTACCTGACACTAGTTAGGGTGTCCCTGAGTCCACCCAGCTCTGACGGGTACCTGACACTAGTTAGGGAGTCCCTGAGTCCTCCCAGCTCTAAAGGGTACCTGACACTAGTTAGTGTGTCCCTGAGTCCTCCCAGCTCTAAAGGGTACCTGACACTAGTTAGGGAGTCCCT
This sequence comes from Ampullaceana balthica, assembly GCA_944989445.1. Lineage (NCBI taxonomy): Eukaryota > Metazoa > Mollusca > Gastropoda > Lymnaeidae > Ampullaceana > Ampullaceana balthica. Next base: position 99,249 of record CALYLW010001613.1, on the reverse strand, counting down.
GAGTCCTCCCAGCTCTAAAGGGTACCTGACACTAGTTAGTGTTTCCCTGAGTCCTCCCAGCTCTAAAGGGTACCTGACACTAGTTAGGGTGTCCCTGAGTCCACCCAGCTCTGAATGGGTACCTGACACTAGTTAGGGTGTCCCTGAGTCCACCCAGCTCTGACGGGTACCTGACACTAGTTAGGGAGTCCCTGAGTCCACCCAGCTCTGACGGGTACCTGCCACTAGTTAGTGTGTCCCTGAGTCCTCCCAGCTCTAAAGGGTACCTGACACTAGTTAGTGTGTCCCTGAGTCCTCCCAGCTCTAAAGGGTACCTGCCACTAGTTAGGGAGTCCCTGAGTCCACTCAGCTCTGAATGGGTACCTGACACTAGTTAGTGTGTCCCTGAGTCCTCCCAGCTCTAAAGGGTACCTGACACTAGTTAGGGAGTCCCTGAGTCCTCCCAGCTCTAAAGGGTACCTGACACTAGTTAGTGTGTCCCTGAGTCCTCCCAGCTCTAAAGGGTATCTGACACTAGTTAGGGTGTCCCTGAGTCCACCCAGCTCTGAATGGGTACCTGACACTAGTTAGGGAGTCCCTGAGTCCACCCAGCTCTGACGGGTACCTGACACTAGTTAGGGTGTCCCTGAGTCCACCCAGCTCTGAATGGGTACCTGACACTAGTTAGGGAGTCCCTGAGTCCTCCCAGCTCTGACGGGTACCTGACACTAGTTAGGGAGTCCCTGAGTCCACCCAGCTCTGACGGGTACCTGACACTAGTTAGGGAGTCCCTGAGTCCACCCAGCTCTGACGGGTACCTGACACTAGTTAGGGAGTCCCTGAGTCCACCCAGCTCTGACGGGTACCTGACACTAGTTAGGGAGTCCCTGAGTCCACCCAGCTCTGACGGGTACCTGACACTAGTTAGGGAGTCCCTGAGTCCACCCAGCTCTGACGGGTACCTGACACTAGTTAGGGAGTCCCTGAGTCCACCCAGCTCTGACGGGTACCTGACACTAGTTAGGGAGTCCCTGAGTCCACCCAGCTCTGACGGGTACCTGACACTAGTTAGGGTGTCCCTGAGTCCTCCCAGCTCTGACGGGTACCTAACACTAGTTAGGGAGTCCCTGAGTCCACCCAGCTCTGACGGGTACCTGCCACTAGTTAGGGAGTCCCTGAGTCCACCCAGCTCTGACGGGTACCTGACACTAGTTAGGGAGTCCCTGAGTCCTCCCAGCTCTAAAGGGTACCTGCCACTAGTTAGGGAGTCCCTGAGTCCTCCCAGCTCTGACGGGTACCTGACACTAATTAGGGTGTCCCTGAGTCCTCCCAGCTCTAAAGGGTACCTGCCACTAGTTAGGGAGTCCCTGAGTCCTCCCAGCTCTGACGGGTACCTGACACTAGTTAGGGTGTCCCTGAGTCCACCCAGCTCTAACGGGTACCTGACACTAGTTAGGGAGTCCCTGAGTCCTCCCAGCTCTGACGGGTACCTGACACTAGTTAGGGTGTCCCTGAGTCCACCCAGCTCTGACGGGTACCTGACACTAGTTAGGGTGTCCCTGAGTCCTCCCAGCTCTAAAGGGTACCTGCCACTAGTTAGGGAGTCCCTGAGTCCTCCCAGCTCTGACGGGTACCTGACACTAGTTAGGGAGTCCCTGAGTCCACCCAGCTCTGACGGGTACCTGACACTAGTTAGGGAGTGCCTGAGTCCACCCAGCTCTGACGGGTACCTGGCACTAGTTAGGGAGTCCCTGAGTCCACCCAGCTCTGACGGGTACCTGACACTAGTTAGGGAGTCCCTGAGTCCACCCAGCTCTGACGGGTACCTGACACTATTTAGGGAGTCCCTGAGTCCTCCCATCTCTGACGGGTACCTGCCACTAGTTAGGGAGTCCCTGAGTCCACCCAGCTCTGACGGGTACCTGCCACTAGTTAGGGTGTCCCTGAGTCCTCCCAGCTCTAAAGGGTACCTGCCACTAGTTAGGGAGTCCCTGGCGGCTGGGCGTCGTGCCCCATAATCCCCTCATATTCGTGGCCTGTGAACGCTGCGTCACTTGCCAACAGACCGGCATGGTCTGTTCTTTCGTATAAGAACGTAGGACGCAAGAATCTTCTGCAAAAGGAGCATCTGTAAACTTTAAATTAAAAAAAATGCTTTAAACACCAAATGAAATAGGATTGCAAAGCGAGATGACATGTTTCATTTATATATATTTAAAATGTTCTGGCTACGAACGAAAATAATTCGATTTAAAAAAGCGGGAAAACCATTGTCACTTCCCTTGATCACAAACCTTGAACATTACTATCTTTGGTTGTTTGGGTTTGGGGTGGGGGGGGGGTTACGTACATCTATATAACTGGAAAACCCTTAAAATTGACGGTCTAATTTCATCTTATCAGGAAGGTCTGCTTTGGTCGGTCACTTGTCTAGTTATTGATAATCTAACGGAATCGGGTATTTTTCCTTCACGCCATCAAAATATGTGTAGGATTCCCAACCATTTTCGAATGATAGGATTTATTTTGTTCTTTATATTTATTCGATTCGTTCCATTGGATGCATCGTTGCAGCTCCGTTAAACAATCTTTGGCCCCATTGTAATAATATAGTATGTGGTTTTACATAACTTTCTGTTAGCTTTATGTTGGTGGGAAGGGGTAGATTTGGGTGAGGCATATAACATAAATGTAAATTATAATGAGGATATAAATACTTTATCACAGATACTACACATGTATCACAGATACTACAGATGTATCACAGATACTACAGATGTACTACAGATGTACTACAGATGTACTACAGATGTACTACAGATGTACTACAGATGTACTACAGATGTACTACAGATGTACTACAGATGTACTACAGATGTACTACAGATGTACTACATATGTACTACAGATGTACTACAGATGCACTACAGATGTACTACTAATATACTACAGATGTACTGCTGATGTAATACAGATGTACTACAGATGTATCACAGATACTACACATGTATCACAGATACTACAGATGTATCACAGATACTACAGATGTACTACTAATATACTACAGATGTACTACTAATGTACTACAGATGTACTGCTGATGTAATACAGATGTACTACAGATGTATCACAGATACTACACATGTATCACAGATACTACACATGTATCACAGATACAACAGATGTACTACAGATGTACTACACATGTACTACAGATGTACTACAGATGTACCGCTGATGTAATACAGATGTACTACAGATATACTACAGATGTACTACAGATGTACTACAGATGTACTACAGATGTATCACATATACTACAGATGTACTACAGATGTACTACAGATGTACTACAGATGTAATACACATGTACTACAGATGTACTACAGATGTATCACATATACTACAGATGTACTACAGATGTACTACAGGTGTACTACAGATGTATCACATACACTACAGATGTACTACACATGTACTACAGATGTATCACAGATATAATACAGATGTACTACAGATGTATCACAGATGTACTACAGATGTACTACAGATGTATCAGAGATGTACTACACATGTACTACATATGTATCACAGATAGTACACATGTATCACAGATACTACAGATGTATCACATATACTACAGATGTACTACAGCTGTACTACAGATGTACTACAGATGTACTACAGATGTACTACAGGTGTACTACTGAAGTAGTACAGATGTACTACTGTTGTACTACATATGTACTACGGATGTATCACAGATACTACATATGTACTCCTGATGTAATACAGATGTAGTACAGACATGTACTACATATGTACTACTGATGTACTACTAATGTAATACAGATGTACTACATATGTACTACAGATGTATTACTGATGTACTACTGATGTACTACAGATGTATCACAGATACTACAGATGTATCACAGATACTACAGATAGTAGCAGAAACGCAGAGGTGTTGACGATAAGGGGTTTAGATTCTAAAAATATAAATCAAAATGATGAAATGTAAACTATTTCAAATGGCATGTTTAACGAATTACTTGCTGCGTGACTAAGTGATTCAAATTTAAAGCTTTTACTTATTTATTGGTTAAAAAAACAATAAAACAACTTGGTTGTACAATGCTTTCGGTTTGGAAGTCTCAACTGCACAAAATACTAATTTTTAAAAAGTAATAAAACATAAAAAAGGAACTTTTTTTTAAATTGAAAAAAATAAAAATTCAAAAAAAAATATTACATAATATGATAATAGCCCAAGTCACTGGATGGCTGGATGGATCCGTAACGTTATGACGTCATTGTTTGAGCTTATATTTTAATACAAGGTGTGCATCGGGAGGTGTGAAAAATAATCATAAATTAAAGATTATTTTTGAAATAGTACAACAGTCCATACCAGTTAAAAAAGCGTGTGGTGTTTGTCGCCGTAAAAATATATGACGTCATTGTTTTTGCTTATATTTAAATTTTGGAAAAGGGAACGATGGAAAAAGAGGATTTGAGGATTTATAATTATAAATACTTTGTGTACATTTCAGGAAGTTTAGTTTAATATATCGTATTTATCAAACATGGATACGTGACTTAGGCTTTTGAAAAAAGTAAGCGCCGTAGGCGCCCTCCAACCCCTAGTATGATAATAAAAAGAAAGTTTTTAAAATCCTTTATTTCACCTCCCCCCCCCCACCACTGACCACAGTTAAAGTAAAAGGACTTGATGAGGTAATGAGTTATGTAAACCCACCACTTCACCCCTCCCTGATAGTTTAACTACAAAAATATTTAAATATTATTACACTGTTTAAAGCGTATCACAAATTCCTTCACATAATTAGTTGATAATTTTGTTACAGGACATTTACAGGAGTTAAAAATAGTTTATTATCTTGTCAAGGAAAATTATATCTCTCTTGGGGGATAACTTATGAAATCAAGCCGCCCCCCCCCCAAAGTAGTATTGAATGTTGATAACGGTCGACATTCAATACTACTCCATCACACTTAACTAACCACCACGACATCCCCACCACACCACACCACCACTACACACCACACCACCACTACACACCACACACCACCAATACACGACACACCATCAATACACACCACTACACCACTACACACATCACCACTACACACCACACACCACCACTACACACCACACCACCTATACACACCAAACCACCACTACACACCACACACCACCAATACACACCACACCACCTATAAACACCACCACTACACACCACACCACCACTACACACCACCACTACACACTACACACCACACACCACCTCTACACACCACACCACCACTACACACCACACACCACCGCTACACACCACACCACCTCTACACACCACACCACCACTACACACCACACCATCACTACACACCACATCACCACCACACACCACCACTACACACAACACCACCTCTACAACCACCACTACGCACCACACCACTACACACCACATACAACCACTACACAACACACCACCACTACACACCATACACCACCTCTACACACCACCTCTACACACCACACCACCAATACACACCACACCACCACTACACACCACACCACTACACACCTCACCACCACTACACAACACACAACCACTACACATCACACACCACCTCTACACACCACACCACCACTACACACAACACCACCACTGCACACCACACCACCACTACACACCACACACCACCAATACACACCACACCACCACTACACGCCACACCACCACTACACACCACACCACCGGTACACACCACCACTACACACCACACCAACACTACACACCACACATCTCTACACACCACCACTACACACCACACCACCTTTACACACCACCACTACACACCACACCACCACTACACACCACACCACCACTACACACCACACCACCACTACACACCACACCACCACTACACACCACCACTACACACCACCACTACACACCACACCACCACTACACCAACACTACACACCACCACTATACACCACACCACCACTAAACACCACCACTACACACCACCACTACACACACCACACCACGACTACACACCACAACACCACTACAAACCACATCACGACTACACACCACACCAACACTACACACCACCACTACAAACCACACCACGACAACACACCACACCACAACTACACACCACGACTACACACCACACCACCACTACACACACCACCACTACACACACCACATCACGACTACACACCACACCACCACTACACACCCTCACCACACACCACCAATACACACCCCACCACGACTACACATCACACCACCACACCACACACCACACACCACACCACCACTACACACCACACCACCAATACACACCACACCCCGACTACAAACCACACCACCACTACACACACCACACCACCACTACACACCACCTTACCACACCACCTTACCACACCACCAATACACACCACACCACGACTACACACCACACCACCACTACACACACCACACCACCTTACCACACCACAGCCAAATGTTGTTGGAGATATCAGGTTTAAAATAAAGATCAACAAGAGCTGCCATTGTTTACAAATAAAAACACAGCAAACCAACGGGGCTATACATCTAAGTCGAGATTTGGGCTCCGACACTGAATCACACCTCACCTCACATTGGAGCACCCAGCAGCCGACAGCAGACTCAAACAATTTACGTCACGTTCGGATCATTAGATTCGATACAGATTAAAATAAATCTATAATGACGTCATAGACTTGTTACGTTCCCTTTTTTTAAAAGCAGAACGATACCAACACAAACGATATGTGATATTTGATACGGCGATATTCCACACAGAGATACCAAACTGAGCGGACTCCACGACTCCTCTACTCTTGTAAGTGGTGGGATGGAGGATAGGGGAGAGAAATTGGGTGGAGTGGGTGGAGGATGTGTTGGAGGGGGAGAGGGTGAAAACAAAATCAAGTGCGAGGTTATATTCCTTTTGGAGAAAGAGAAAGCATAAGACAGCTTTCTCCCCGTATGGTTTTGTGTGATGGGGTCTCTGACATAAATAACCATTTGAAGATGAAATAGAATATAGTTGAATTTTTCTATATGTTAGTTACAGGGACACATAATTCCGGAAATCTTGAAGGCAAACTGTTTGCTGTGGAGAGTTCAACACAACACTGAGCGACCAAAGGAATGTTCACAAATGACGTCATAAATGTCACGTTTGAGTGAGATAGTAATGTAGTGAGTGACATCAGTTTAGTTTAAGTGGAATTCTTTTTGCTTGTTTTTCCCGATTCCACACCAGCCTCCGACTTCGAATACTTTCTACTGCATGAGCAAACTCTGATGGTTATTATTATAATTATTATTATTATTATCTAATATTTCGTAAAATTATTAGTAGTAAGAATTCTTCTTCTTCTTATTATTATTATTATGAGATGGCTAGGACATGTTAAAAGAATGAGCCCTGGCCGCATCCACAAGGACCTCCTATATGGAGAACTGGCATTGGGAAAGAGTAAGACCACGTCTGCGATTTAAAGATGTCTGCCAAAGGGACATGAAAGCAGCCAGAATACGCACAACCGACTGGGGGTGTAAGGCAGAAGACCGAACTACGTGGCGCACAGTTGTCAAAGAGGGCGTCATAGTAGCCGAGGAGCGAAGGATGGAGGAGGCTACAGACAGAAGAGCTGGGAGAAATGCCAAAACATTTGGAAGCACAGAAATCGTGTGTAAAAGCTGTGGTAAAGACTGTCACTCAAGAATAGGACTGCACAGCCACTCGAGGAAATGCAAACCAACTCAATGGTGATGCACCATCGTCTCGCGAGACGAAAGGATGCCGATTATTATTATTATTATTATTATTATTATTTTTATTATTATTATTATTATTAGTAGTAGTAGTAGTAGAAGAAGTAGTAGTAGTAGTAGTAGTAGTAGTAGTAGTAGTAGTAGTAGTAGTAGCAGTAGTAGAAATAGTAGAAGTAGTAGTGGGGCTGTCCATAAAGTACGTCACGCTCCAGAGGGGGGAGGGGGTGTAAGAAAGTGTGACAGTTTGTGACCGGGCGTCCGGCCATGGTGTTTCATATTAAATTTTGATAATTTTGTTAATGAAAAAAGATTTTTTTGTTCTAAAGTGTGACGTACTTAAGGGGGAGGGGTCCTAGATGTGTGACAGGGGGAGGGGGGGTAAAAATGATTTTTAAAAAAGCGTGACGTACTTTATGGACGGCCCCAGTAGTAAAATTGCAGTAAATCTTATATTCTTCTCATTGATGATGGGCCGTAACTCTTGATTTTGTCAATTTGAGAGTGAAGGTCAGGGTATCGGCCATAAACGGTTCAACTTGTTACTATAAGTAGTTGGATTTAAAAATACACATTATTTCGTCAATAGTTTAAATTTTTTTATAAACCATCACCAACCGCATGAGTCAAAGAGGACTTAAATAATTCTGTTTGGCTTTCTTGTGACCTCATTTCGTGGCTGGGGCGGTGGTTCGGAGTGAGGGAAAGAAAATATGGGTGTGTGTGTTTGTGTGTGTGTGTGTGTTTGTGTGTGTGTGTGTGTGTGTGTGTGAGAGAGAGAGAGAGAGAGAGAGAGAGAGAGAGAGAGAGAGAGAGAGAGAGAGAGAGAGAGAGAGAGAGAGAGAGAGAGAAGGCAGCTTCAAGTAAAGAGCCATGGATTCGACAAAATGATCTATACATTTTTAGAGAGGAAGAGATGAAGGATCATACAGAGAGAAAGAGTGTGTGTGTGTGTGTGTGTGTGTGTTAAAAGACAGCCTTGTTGCCTTGTAAGAAAAACAAAAAGACTGGGTCAATAACAGAGAGATAGAGAGGTAAATATGTTCCGAACACTCGGCAGTGCAAAGATGAAGTGTTGCATGTACTACATCAACCAGGGCACGAAGTGACACATACAGTTGTTTCCACAAGATATTAGGAAAAAAGGGGGAGGGGGGTGGTGGATCGAATATCAATTGTATTTCAACAAAATTGTTCAATTGAGATTGTACAGGCATGGGACAAACCATACATTTGGAGGAGAATGTGAAATATATTTAAAACTTAACACCATGCCAAATATAACAACATACAAGCACACAGATTTATAGAGGTCATCTATATATAACAACATACAAGCACACAGATTTATAGCGGTCATCTATATATAACAACATACAAGCACACAGATTTATAGCGGTCATCTATATATAACAACAAACAAGCGCACACATTTATAGAGGTTATCTATGGCAAATATAAAATCATACAAATACACATATTTATAGAGGTCATCTATAACAAAATATAACAACACACAGATTTATTGAGGTCAACAGTTTGACCTACTGCTAAAACTTTGACCTACTGACAACACTTTGACCTACCGCAAACACTTTGACCTTCTGCCAACAATTTGACCTACTGCTAACACTTTGACCTTCTGCCCACACTTTGACCTTCTGCCCACACTTTGACCTACTGAAAACACTTTGACCTACTGCCAACACTTTGACCTTCTGCTAACACTTTGACCTACTGACAACACTTTGACCTACTGCCAACACTTTGACCTTCTGCTAACACTTTGACCTACTGCCAACATTTTTACCTTCTGCCAACAATTTGACCTACTGCTGACATAGATATATTGCTAGCACACTGATACTAGCCCCGTGCTGTCACAAATGGAACAACCAACGTTACACACACACGCACACACAAACACATGCGCACACACACGCGCGCGCGCACACACACACACGCAGGCACGCACGCACGCACGCACGCACGCACATAAAACGATAACACACACACTGATCAAACGACCAAACAAAAAAACTTAATTTTCTAAACTTAAAAAGAATTATTACTTTCAATTTCTCAGAACGCTGCCTAGCTGTACAATATTTTCGAGATGCAATAAACCTTTTTATATGGTAACAAGATGAGCTGCAAAACATCATATGTCCAAAGTACACATTCATGCACAAGGTATCACGTCATGATAGGAAAGTGAATATTTGTGGTTTAACATTGCATTTTGTTTACGAGTTAGTGTCACATTAAATATAGAATTTACTGGATATTTAATAGTTAATGTGAAGTAGTTTAAATTACACGTTTTCAATAAATTCATTAATTTTCATCATTACTTTGTTTATTTTTATTTATTTAGGTATATTTTGTTAGTGAGGATGGTGGTAGGTTGAACTGTAGTAAATGTCGCTTGCGGTAAGGGAAGTAATAATACCTTATCTCCATAGACTTTGAATGTTTGAGTAGCTGCCCTTACTGTCAGGACTGACTGTCCTATCTCGTGTCTCAGATGTTACCAGAAAGCAAGACTTTGATCGCGGAACATTATAATTCTACTATAAATCATGTATACATTATAATTCTACTATAAATCATGTATACATTACAATTCTACTATAAATCATGTATACATTACAATTCTACTATAAATCATGTATACGTTATAATTCTACTATAAATCATGTATACATTATAATTCTACTATAAATCATGTATACATTATAATTCTACTATAAATCATGTATACATCATAATTCTACTATAAATCATGTATACATTACAATTCTACTATAAATCATTATACGTTATAATTCTACTATAAATCATTATACGTTATAATTCTACTATAAATCATGTATACATTATAATTCTACTATAAATCATTATACGTTATAATTCTACTATAAATCATGTATACATTATAATTCTACTATAAACCACAAGGCCGTACACAGGGGGGGGGGCAGTTCATACGTTCCAACGATCCCCCTGCTGCGAATGTGTGCCCTTTTGTTGTAACAAATAAATTTTTTCTTCTTATCCTCAATGAATGATGTCCAAAGATATCACTTGCTAACTAAACACGATGTATCAGATTCGTCATATAAGTTTCCTTCGGTGTATATGAATGGTTGCAATCGTTCATTTAATTACACCAATTGGAAGAGCATCTATCCATGGATAGTATACAGTTTTGAAGCAAACGGTGTGTTTTGCATTCAGTGTTCCCTGTTTGCCGAAAACCGCGAAAACCACGCGAGTCTTGTAAATCAGCCGTTTACTAAGTGGACTTGATGTTCAGAGACATTTTCAAAGCACGCTTCACAAAAGGCGAGTTCAGAGTCTTCGGTTTATGCCGCAAACTTCATGAACGTGATAGAGGGAAAGCATGTTCATGTAGAACAAGTCTTCGATAAAGGAAAACAGGAAATTGCCACATGAAATAGAGAAGTTTTGGCTTGCATTATACAGGCAATCATTTTGTGCGGAAAACAATGTTTAGCATTTAGAGGCCGATCCAAAGAAAACAAGTTCAGTGGACAAGGGAATCCAGGAAATGTTATTGATGTGTTGAGGTTAGTGAGCAAGCACAATGAGTACCTGATGTCCCACTTGAGCAAGCACAATGAGTACCTGATGTCCCAGTCAGTACCTGATGTCACAGTGAGTACCTGATGTCCCAGTGAGTACCTGATGTCACAATGAGTACCTGATGTCACAGTCAGTACCTGATGTCACAATGAGTACCTGATGTCACAATGAGTACCTGATGTCACAATGAGTACCTGATGTCACAATGAGTACCTGATGTCCCACTTGAGCAAGCACAGTGAGTACCTGATGTCCCACTTGAGCAAGCACAATTAGTACCTGATGTCACAATGAGTACCTGATGTCACAGTCAGTACCTGATGTCACAGTGAGTACCTGATGTCACAATGAGTACCTGATGTCACAGTCAGTACCTGATGTCACAATGAGTACCTGATGTCACAGTCAGTACCTGATGTCACAGTGAGTACCTGATGTCCCAATGAGTACCTGATGTCACAATGAGTACCTGATGTCACAGTCAGTACCTGATGTCACAGTGAGTACCTGATGTCCCACTTGAGCAAGCACAATGAGTACCTGATGTCCCACTTGAGCAAGCACAATTAGTACCTGATGTCACAATGAGTACCTGATGTCACAGTCAGTACCTGATGTCACAGTGAGTACCTGATGTCCCAATGAGTACCTGATGTCACAATGAGTACCTGATGTCACAGTCAGTACCTGATGTGACAGTGAGTACCTGATGTCACAATGAGTACCTGATGTCCCAGTGAGTACCTGATGTCACAATGAGTACCTGATGTCCCACTTGAGCAAGCACAGTGAGTACCTGATGTCCCACTTGAGCAAGCACAATGAGTACCTGATGTCACAATGAGTACCTGATGTCACAGTCAGTACCTGATGTCACAGTCAGTACCTGATGTCCCAGTGAGTACCTGATGTCCCAGTGAGTATCTGATGTCACAATGAGTACCTGATGTCCCACTTGAGCAAGCACAGTGAATACCTGATGTCCCACTTGAGCAAGCACAATGAGTACCTGATGTCCCACTTGAGCAAGCACAATGAGTACCTGATGTCCCACTTGAGCAAGCACAATGAGTACCTGATGTCCCACTTGAGCAAGCACAATTAGTACCTGATGTCACAATGAGTACCTGATGTCCCACTTGAGCAAGCACAATGAGTACCTGATGTCCCACTTGAGCAAGCACAATTAGTACCTGATGTCACAATGAGTACCTGATGTCCCACTTGAGCAAGCACAGTGAGTACCTGATGTCCCACTTGAGCAAGCACAATTAGTACCTGATGTCACAGTCAGTACCTGATGTCCCAGTGAGTACCTGATGTCCCACTTGAGCAAGCACAATTAGTACCTGATGTCACAGTCAGTACCTGATGTCACAAAGAGTACCTGATGTCCCAGTGAGTACCTGATGTCACAATGAGTACCTGATGTCCCACTTGAGCAAGCACAGTGAGTACCTGATGTCCCACTTGAGCAAGCACAATTAGTACCTGATGTCACAATGAATACCTGATGTCACAGTCAGTACCTGATGTCACAGTGAGTACCTGATGTCCCAATGAGTACCTGATGTCACAATGAGTACCTGATGTCACAGTCAGTACCTGATGTCACAGTGAGTACCTGATGTCCCAGTGAGTACCTGATGTCACAATGAGTACCTGATGTCACAGTCAGTACCTGATGTCACAGTGAGTACCTGATGTCCCAGTGAGTACCTGATGTCACAATGAGTACCTGATGTCCCACTTGAGCAAGCACAGTGAGTACCTGATGTCCCACTTGAGCAAGCACAATTAGTACCTGATGTCACAGTCAGTACCTGATGTCCCAGTGAGTACCTGATGTCCCACTTGAGCAAGCACAATTAGTACCTGATGTCACAGTCAGTACCTGATGTCACAATGAGTACCTGATGTCCCAGTGAGTACCTGATGTCACAATGAGTACCTGATGTCCCACTTGAGCAAGCACAGTGAGTACCTGATGTCCCACTTGAGCAAGCACAATTAGTACCTGATGTCACAATGAGTACCTGATGTCACAGTCAGTACATGATGTCACAGTGAGTACCTGATGTCCCAATGAGTACCTGATGTCACAATGAGTACCTGATGTCACAGTCAGTACCTGATGTCACAGTGAGTACCTTATGTCCCAGTGAGTACCTGATGTCACAATGAGTACCTGATGTCACAGTCAGTACCTGATGTCACAGTGAGTACCTGATGTCCCAGTGAGTACCTGATGTCACAATGAGTACCTGATGTCCCACTTGAGCAAGCACAGTGAGTACCTGATGTCCCACTTGAGCAAGCACAATTAGTACCTGATGTCACAATGAGTACCTGATGTCACAGTCAGTACCTGATGTCACAGTGAGTACCTGATGTCCCAATGAGTACCTGATGTCACAATGAGTACCTGATGTCACAGTCAGTACCTGATGTCACAGTGAGTACCTGATGTCCCAGTGAGTACCTGATGTCACAATGAGTACCTGATGTCACAGTCAGTACCTGATGTCACAGTGAGTACCTGATGTCCCAGTGAGTACCTGATGTCACAATGAGTACCTGATGTCCCACTTGAGCAAGCACAGTGAGTACCTGATGTCCCACTTGAGCAAGCACAATTAGTACCTGATGTCACAGTCAGTACCTGATGTCCCAGTGAGTACCTGATGTCCCACTTGAGCAAGCACAATTAGTACCTGATGTCACAGTCAGTACCTGATGTCACAATGAGTACCTGATGTCCCAGTGAGTACCTGATGTCACAATGAGTACCTGATGTCCACTTGAGCAAGCACAGTGAGTACCTGATGTCCCACTTGAGCAAGCACAATTAGTACCTGATGTCACAATGAGTACCTGATGTCAAAGTCAGTACCTGATGTCACAGTGAGTACCTGATGTCCCAATGAGTACCTGATGTCACAATGAGTACCTGATGTCACAGTCAGTACCTGATGTCACAGTGAGTACCTGATGTCCCAGTGAGTACCTGATGTCACAATGAGTACCTGATGTCACAGTCAGTACCTGATGTCACAGTGAGTACCTGATGTCCCAGTGAGTACCTGATGTCACAATGAGTACCTGATGTCCCACTTGAGCAAGCACAGTGAGTACCTGATGTCCCACTTGAGCAAGCACAATTAGTACCTGATGTCACAGTCAGTACCTGATGTCCCAGTGAGTACCTGATGTCCCACTTGAGCAAGCACAATTAGTACCTGATGTCACAGTCAGTACCTGATGTCACAATGAGTACCTGATGTCCCAGTGAGTACCTGATGTCACAATGAGTACCTGATGTCCCACTTGAGCAAGCACAGTGAGTACCTGATGTCCCACTTGAGCAAGCACAATTAGTACCTGATGTCACAATGAGTACCTGATGTCACAGTCAGTACCTGATGTCACAGTGAGTACCTGATGTCCCAATGAGTACCTGATGTCACAATGAGTACCTGATGTCACAGTCAGTACCTGATGTCACAGTGAGTACCTGATGTCCCAGTGAGTACCTGATGTCACAATGAGTACCTGATGTCACAGTCAGTACCTGATGTCACAGTGAGTACCTGATGTCCCAGTGAGTACCTGATGTCACAATGAGTACCTGATGTCCCACTTGAGCAAGCACAATTAGTACCTGATGTCACAGTCAGTACCTGATGTCACAGTGAGTACCTGATGTCACAGTGAGTACCTGATGTCACAATGAGTACCTGATGTCACAGTCAGTACCTGATGTCACAGTGAGTACCTGATGTCCCAGTGAGTACCTGATGTCACAATGAGTACCTGATGTCCCACTTGAGCAAGCACAATTAGTACCTGATGTCACAGTGAGTACCTGATGTCCCAGTGAGTACCTGATGTCACAATGAGTACCTGATGTCACAGTGAGTACCTGATGTCACAATGAGTACCTGATGTCACAGTGAGTACCTGATGTCACAATTAGTACCTGATGTCACAGTGAGTACCTGATGTCACAATGAGTACCTGATGTCACAGTGAGTACCTGATGTCACAATTAGTACCTGATGTCACAGTGAGTACCTGATGTCCCAGTGAGTACCTGATGTCACAATGAGTACCTGATGTCACAGTGAGTACCTGATGTCACAATGAGTACCTGATGTCACAGTGAGTACCTGATGTCACAATGAGTACCTGATGTCACAGTCAGTACCTGATGTCACAGTGAGTACCTGATGTCACAATGAGTACCTGATGTCACAGTCAGTACCTGATGTCACAGTGAGTACCTGATGTCACAATGAGTACCTGATGTCCCACTTGCAGAAACCACTCCAAAAGAACGTGATGTATTTGTCACCGCGTATCCAAAATGAACTCATTTACATAATTGGCAACGACATCATTCAATCAACAATTGTTTAAAAAATAAAAGATGCAAAATTCTACTCTGTTTTGACCAACGAGGTGACCACTCACAACAAAGAAGAAATGTCGTTTTGTTCAGATTTGTTGAGAGTGAAAACAATGTAAGAGAGGAGTTCATCTCTTTTGTTCCACTTGTTCAAACCACGGGAGAGGCGATGGCCTCAAAGAAAGTGCCTTAATTGAGAATATGAGGGGTCAGTGTCATGATGGCGCTGCATATATGTCGGGCGCTGTCTCAGGAGTTCAAGCGCGTATTCTGCGAGAGGCTTCTTTGGCTGTATACACACACTGCAGCAACCCCGCTTTAAACCTAGTGATCGCGCATACGCGCGGACTTCCCGATGTGCGTAATATGATTGACCAATTAAAAGAAACCTGCATGTTTTTTTACAACAGCCCAAAGCGCGAAGCCTTGTTGAAAAAGTAATAGAACAAGTCTTCCATTTGACAGTGCTAAACGGAAGGCACTTCTAGATTTGTGCAAAACAAGATGGGCTGAGCACCACGAAGCATACAAACACTTCTATCAATCGTATGTTTACATTGTCCAGACTCTTGAGATAATTTCACTGCCACATGGAAAACACAACGACCAAGGATTTGATCCAAGTTTGACTACAAATGGTGATTGGGACACGGACAGTAGGTCTCGAGCAATGTCACTTCTTCATTCCTTGTGTAACTTCACATTTATTGTGACGTTTGTTATAACGTAAAAACTGTTATCTTGGCTGGAAGGAATGAACAGTCGAACTTCAGAAAGAAGCGATTGACATCATTCAGGCTAAGTCACTTATCGAAAACGTCAAGCAAGAGTTTAGAGAGATTATAACAAATGTAGATTCTTATTTTCAAGTTATGATCATATTATTTTCCTGGCGCAGTCTGTAACGAGTTGAAGCTTCAATACCCAGAATTGCTAAGCGACAAATCTATCTTGCTGTTAGAAATTGTACGCATGAAGATCTGAAAGGCGCTGTGGATTTATATGAGCACGATCTGCCTTCACCAGCGGGTGGAAATTGAGGTTCAGCTAATGGGAAGAGTCAAAGATACCCAAAAAAATTGCATGGAAGCTATAAAACATTGCAATGGATCGATGTATACGAATATTTATTGCTTACTGAAAATCGCGTGTGTGATTCCTGTGACTTCATGCGCGTGTGAGCGAAGTTTCAGTGCACTCCGACGTTTGCACACTTACATGAGATGTTCAATGGGACAGGAAAGACTTACCGAGCTTGCATTGATGCATCACTACGCTTTCAATATCAACGAGGATAGTATTTTACAGAATGATATTTTTTAACAAAACCCCAAGAGGGATTTACATGGAAGATGTTCTAAAATAAACTTCTTAGCATTGTGGTCTTCAGTCTTGTCAGTTCCGTACCATAATGTATGTAATTCAAATTCTTCAACGCTTGCGCCTGCAGATTTCATTATTAACAAGAAAAGAAAGGAATGATCGAGTACTTGCATTTTTTAATAAAATACTATTTTGGAAACTTTTATTTACAGTGTTAATTATTTATTGCATTTAAACCTACAGGAGGAAGTCTCTTGGCGTGCGATCCTTTCAATCGAAGACATCAAGATTTTTGAAAGATTGTGACATCAAAGGCAAATTTAAAAAAAATTTTTTTTTAGGGCTGCGGAAATTAACGATTAATTTCTCGATTAATCGTTAAAAATTTTTAACGATCAATTTTTTTAACGATTAATCGACCCACCACTTAGAAATGTACTGGAAGTCCAAAAGTAAAATATTTCGGCCGCTAATTATAAACTAATTTATTTCACGAACATTTTTGTTTTAAACTATTCACTAAGGTGATTGTTCAAAATGTTGATAAAGGTTGTTTCCATTGAGAGAAATCGTTTGCCTACCATGCAATGTTCCGTCTAAGTCTAAGCTCGTTGTTTCGTATGCAAAGTTTAAAAAAAACTCGTTTGCAAAGTTGCACAACGTCCATTTTTTGTGCAAAATTTTACAGAATTTTCTGCGCGGTAATTCTAAACTCCTGCGTGGCGTCGATAAAATATCTGAGCAGCGGCGCTGCTTAAAGGGAACATTGCGACCATGGTTCTAACACTTCGTTCACATATCACCTGCAAACCAAACATCCACTACAGTATCAGAAACTTCAAATGAGACAATCTAAAGCTATGTGAACGATTCTTCAGCTCGGCTGGTTATATTGTTGATAAGACCCGCTCATCACTTGAACCAAATAATGTCAATACACTTGTCTGTTTGCGTTGTTGGTTAAAAGATGTCATATAAAGAAGACATTCCAGTGTTATTTCGATTTTCGACAAGTACGTTTAATAAATGTTACTTATGACACCATAAATTTTAATTTCGGCTTTAATCGAAATTAACGATTAATTAATATATAATTTTTCAAAAGTTAACGATTAATTTTAAATTAATCGATAACAGCCATACTTTTGTTTATATTTTGAGAGATTTTGTAAACATATAAACGCTACGATCATGCTAGGCTTGCATGGAGAGTGTAAGGGCTATAGAAGCAAGCATCCATAATTATCATCATCATCGACAACTTGTTTGATGTTCTTGAAACATCAGCCTCTTGATGTTGAAATAGCCACCACCACGTGGGGAGGGGTGGGCATTCTTAATTAGCATTGATTCACTGGCAGTGTGCAGACACGCGGTCAAATCTATAGACTCAGTATACTGAGAGTCTGGGTCAACATTCTGTTCTTGATATCATTACTGCAACTTTCTAACCGCATAGATATATATATTGTCTATATTCTATATATATTATATATCAATAAAATAATTCAGATTACTTTATGGAAACTAATTTGATATTCTCTAAATAATTTCCTATATAGAAGGAGCGCCTGTAACAGATAAGATAAGTAGCAATAGCCTAGTATTATGCTATGAACTCTCTCTAAAATGTTGGGTGTATAGAAAACCGTAACAATCTATTTGAAAGATAGATCTATTTGTTTTTCTTTAATGCAGAAGAAATTTACAAGAAATATTGTTTTTTAATTTAAAAAAAACTGCAAAAATGTTAATTAATATATTTTAAGGTATGTTAAAGATGTAGTCATTCTAAACACAGCGTAGCATTAAAGAAAGGATTTGTTTCCGTAAAAAACAAATTAATTTATACTTTTTATTTTTTTAATTTTGAAAAACCGGAAATAAGTTTTTAAAGTGTAATGGCGCTGAGAATCTTCTTAAAACAATGAGTCAAGTCAATAAATTTATCAATGTTTGAGGAAATATTTATCGCCAGTTATAAATGACGGACTGATGATTTGCAACGAAATTTTTAGCTGACTTTGCGAATTTAATCGTGTCTTATCAAATCCATTACATTGCAGACAATATGTCTGTATAGAAGATGTTTGCATCCTACTCCTACGCTTATCCAGGGTTTATGTCTAGTCTTGTATTACTATTAGGTAGCTTTATGGACGGCCCCTTGTCTTGTATTACTATTAGATGGCTTTATGGACGGCCCCTAGTCTTGTATTACTATTAGGTGGCTTTATGGACGGCCCCTAGTCTTGCATTACTATTAGATGGCTTTATGGACGGCCCCTAGTCTTGTATTACTATTAGATGGCTTTATGGACGGCCCCTACTCTTGTATTACTATTAGGTGGCTTTATGGACGGCCCCTAGTCTTGTATTACTATTAGATGGCTTTATGGACGGCCCCTAGTCGTGTATTACTATTAGGTGGCTTTATGGACGGCCCCTAGTCTTGTATTACTATTTGATGGCTTTATGGACGGTCCCTAGTCTTGTATTACTATTTGTTCGCTGCCAGGCAACTGCAAGAGAAATGTCAGGAGCAGAACTTCAACCTGTTCTCCACCTATGTCGACCTGACCATGGCTTTTGACACCGTTGGCAGAGAGGGTCTGTGGAAGATAATGGCCAAGTACGGTTGCCCAAAGAAATTCATCGTCTTGGTGAGACAATTCCACGAGGGCATGCAGGCCAGAGTCCATGACAGCGGGGAGTTTTCTGATCCTTTCACAGTCACAAACGGGGTCAAGCAGGGCTGCGTCCTGGCACCAACACTGCTTAGCCTCATGTTTTCCGCCATGCTGACAGAGGCCTTCAGAGACGAGGGTGTTGGTGTTAACCTGAGGTACCGCACAGATGGCAAACTGTTCAACCTTCGGAGGCTCCATGCAAAAGCCAAGGTTATGACAGCCATCATCAGAGACCTCCTGTTTGCTGATGACTGTGCCCTCAATGCTGCCTCAGAAGCCGACATGCAACGCAGCGTTAACCTGTTCTCCAGCGCCTGCACAAACTTTGGTCTGACGATCAACACCAAGAAGACTGAAGTCCTCCATCAGCCTGCGCCTGGAAGGCCCTACGTTGAGCCCAGCATCACTGTCAATGACCAGAGACTCAACACAGTGCAACGGTTCTCATACCTAGGCAGCACACTGTCGCAAAATGTCACCATCGATGACGAAGTGAGCGTCAGAATTGCCAGAGCCAGCTCCACTTTTGGCAGGTTGTACCCAAATGTCTGGAACAGAAGAGGGATTACCATCCAGACCAAGCTGAAAGTGTACAGGGTGGTGGTGCTCCCCACACTGCTATATGCGTGTGAGACATGGACTGTGTATCAGCGCCATGCTAGGAAGCTTAACCACTTTCATTCAACAAGCCTCAGGAAGATCCTCGGCATAAAGTGGCAGGATAAAATACCAGACACAGTGATACTGACCAAGGCAGGTCTCCCCAGCACATTCACACTCCTGTTGCAGTCCCAGCTTCGTTGGGCAGGGCACGTGGTCCGAATGCCAGACGAGA
The DNA here is from genome assembly GCA_944989445.1 of Ampullaceana balthica. Classification (NCBI taxonomy): domain Eukaryota; kingdom Metazoa; phylum Mollusca; class Gastropoda; family Lymnaeidae; genus Ampullaceana; species Ampullaceana balthica. Next base: position 78,558 of record CALYLW010001613.1, on the reverse strand, counting down.
GACTGCCAAAGAGACTCTTCTATGGCGAGCTCCAGCATGGCCAGCGGTCCCACGGTGGGCAAAAGAAACGCTACAAAGACACACTGAAAGTCTCACTGAAAGCGTTTGCCATAAACCCAGACACGTGGGAACTTGCTGCAATGGACCGTTCCACCTGGCGTTCTTCCATCCACGAAGGTGCCAGGTCATGCGAGGCAAACAGGATCATCTCCGCAGAAAAGAAGCGGCAAGCCCGAAAGGCCCGTGCTGTCAACCCTCCTGGAGATGTCCCACTAGTCCCTTGTCCCTTCTGTTCCCGAACCTTCCGTGCTAGGATCGGCCTCATCAGCCATCTGCGCACGCACAAACAAAGCCAGTCCCAGCAACCCTCGGATGACTAGAGTGGTCTTCGTCGAATCGACGGACGAACAACAGATGGCTTTATGGACGGCCCCTAGTTTTGTATTACTATTTGATGGCTTTATGGACGGCCCCTAGTCTTGTATTACTATTTGATGGCTTTATGGACGGCCCCTAGTCTTGTATTACTATTTGATGGCTTTATGGACGGCCCCTAGTCTTGTATTACTATTTGATTGCTTTGGGAAGATTTATAATCTAGACTTCTTATTTACCAATGAATGAGTGTAGGGTATATTAAATGATTGAGTATAGATTTATGAAGAAATCAATAGATGAGTGAGTGAAGATTTACCATGTCATTGATGTATTACAAAGTGTAAAAGTACAAATCAATTTGAAGTTGCCTGGGTCCAGATATACAACATTATTTTTATACTTAGTATATTGAATACATTTACAAAATCAACATTAGATGAATAGGTAGGTTTTTAGTCATTATTAGATGAATGAATGTAGATTGGGTGTAGATCTCCAACATCATTATTCGACTCCATGTAAATCAACTTTTCAGACGAATCTAGCCGGAGCCTCGATTTCATCAAGTTTTATAAGCAGTTATTTCTCTTATCAGTATCGACCTCAGCTTAAAAGCTAAGGAGCGATAATATGGACATGACAATACTCTCGAATATTGTTGTTCTGGCGTATTCGATCCTTACATTGTGGTGCGGATTCTCGGAAGGTAACAGACGATATTTTATTTTTGCTATATATGTTAGCAGTAGACCTTACATTGGATGAGTGTACGTGCGATAAGCTACTGGTTAGAGGTTACAACAAAAGAGGTTTATTTCAAAAAAAGATTTTTCTCTGCATCTTGATAGTAGAGCAAATTATGTTTTTTGACATTATCACATATCACGAAAATATTCCTAAAGTTTTAGATGATAATGCCAATAGTTTATTATTATAGGAAAATTCATTTTAGATTTTTAATATAAAAAACACGTAAAAACAAACGTTTTTTTACTATAAATCCTTTATATTTGAGACATAACTAAAACAACAGTATATCACAAAAATTTACATGCTACATAGAGATACATATAAATAATCTAAAAATTAATTAATTAAATTACAGTACATTCGATCAATGTGAAATTTTGATAGGTCATTTGTATCGTCGCAATGAGTCTGTCTGCAAAATTTCAGCTCGATTGGATACGGAGAAATGGTTTAAAAATCGATCCAAAGTTTTTGCGGCAAGCAATCAAGCAGACACTACGAGTTAATATAAAGGATTTAAAAATACATGTTTAAAAAATATATATATAAATTTTTTTTAAAGTAAAAACCAAATTTTTGACTATAAATCCTTTATGTACGAGACATAACTAAAAGAATGTTCATTATAATTATAATACGCAGCGCAAGACCATCCAAAAAATACAAAAATGCAGTTGTGTCATAAAACATGTTTAATATAATGCGCACCGATCAGGAATATGTTTATAAAAAGTGTTGTCAATAAAATACGCACCTTATTGCGTGACAGAAAGGTTGTTCAATATAATGCGCACCCTTACACTCTATCTCAAAAAATAACCATAATACATAGGAATAAATAAAATAATCTAAAAAATCAATAATTCAATTACGGTAAATGTGATCGATCTGAAATTTTGATACATTGTTTTTATCATCGGTACAAAACTGCCTGCGAAATATCAGCTCGCTAGCTTACGAAGAAGTGGGTTAAAAATGATCCAAAGTTTTGGTGACAAGGGTGCAAGTGTTCAAGGGTGCAAGCAAGCAGACACCACGAGTTAATATAAAGGATTAAAAAAGGCGAGAATTGAACGATAAATGGCAGGACGTGAAAGATAGATGAATTTGAACAGAAGGAACATGAATTATTTCATTGGTTATTTCTTCTAAAAGTAACGATAGTTGATTTCTGTCAAAGGAGTGTTCTGGAATAAATTTATGATTAGACCTTCATTTGGTCCACAAGTATCAGCTGAGGCACACACCAGTCTTTTGGTCCACAAGTATCAGCTGAGGCACACACCAGTCTTTTGGTCCACAAGTATCAGCTGAGGCACACACCAGTCTTTTGGTCCACAAGTATCAGCTGAGGCACACACCAGTCGTTTGGTCCACAAGTATCAGCTGAGGCACACACCAGTCTTTTGGTCCACAAGTATCAGCTGAGGCACACACCAGTATTTTGGTCCACAAGTATCAGCTGAGGCACACACCAGTCTTTTGTTATATTATGGACAACGAGATCGAGACCCGGGGAACATTTCTGTGCAGTTCCCACGCTAATAACCTACTGAAAATAATTCATTTTGACGGCTACAAATAAACATCTTTAAGGAGTTATAAATATGGTCGAGTTTAAGTAATAAAATAATGTTCAGATGCGGCAATCATAATTTGATCTGAAATATTTATTTCAAAAGTTTTTTTAGATGAATATTCACAATATTTAATTTTGTTTAAAATATGCATTCCTCTTTTAAAAATGATTCGAGGGCCAGAATTTAACATTTCATTTGGTCAAATTACAACCGTGGGTTGCACATTACTGGAATAATAATTAAATATACAAACCATCAAGAAATTTTGAGTAATTCAGCTTGACTGTTTTGAAAATTTGCAACCTTCTCTAATTTTAAAATCCATTAATATAACTCAAAGTGATGTCCCTTACACCAGGGACCTGACAGATTACGTCACTCTCTTTAACAGCTGCGGTAAGTTTCAGCCTTCAGGAAAGGTCCAAGTCACGTGTCTGCAGTTCAGGCTTGCTGCGTGACGTTGACGACATCTCTGTAAAAGGAATTGTCACGGGTTGGCGTGGTGACCTCATCATCAATCAGATTACACTCTCGACACCGAGACAGGTCATCAAAACGGTAGGTAGGTGAACCTACTGAGACAAGGGCAATGGTCTGAGACAGGGACCAATGGTCTGAGGCAGGGACCAATGGTCTGAGACAGGGACCAATGGTCTGAGACAGGGACCAATGGTCTGAGACAGGGACCAATGGTCTGAGGCAGGGACCAATGGTCTGAGACTGGGACCAATGGTCTAAGACGGGGAAAAATGGTCTGAGACAGGGACCAATGGTCTGAGACAGGGACCAATGTTCTGAGGCAGGGACCAATGGTCTAAGACGGGGAAAAATGGTCTGAGACAGGGACCAATGGTCTGAGGCATGGACCAATGGTCTAAGACGGGGAAAAATGGTCTGAGACAGGGACCAATAGTCTGAGACAGGGACCAATGGTCTTAGACAGCACGAATGGTTTAAGTAAATGCGCTACCCTAACCATATTCTTGGGAATGAATCTTAAACACATCTCCACTCCTGTGCCGTCTTTAATATTACTTGGCCAAATGCATTGAACTTTAAAATTATTTTCTAACTTTTACAGCATTTTACTTGACTTTGATATAATTTTCCATGTAAACGTAATTACTAACTCTGTTAAGTTTTTATGGTAAGCGCGAGTCACTTCCTCTTAGCAGTCTTGCACTCCGCCGTACGATATGTTTGCTTGTAATGTAAGTGAAGTAAGTGACTACACTTAGCCTGGGCTGTACAACAGGTAGCAATACTGTATCCCGTCATTTTATTAAACGTCACTGATCAGAGCAAAGCGCCGTTTCTAAGGTAACAATCAGATTAATTCAAACAACATGGACAAGATGTTTCTGATAAACTTCATTTTCGGGCCCATGTAGAACATTTATTTTATTTTCTAATTTTACACCCTTACAGACGCTCCATCTGAGTAGAAGTAGAAGATTATTGCGTCCTAAGTTCTTATAAGAACACCCAGACCATGCCAGCCTATTGGCAGGGGACTCAGCGTTCACAGGCCGCGGCGAATGTTCTCTTTAAGTTGCATATATCTGACCGATGCCGCGCAGCAGTTTAGAACTACCGCGCAACAAATTTTGTAAAAAAAAATATTGCACCAAAAATGGATGCTGTGCGATTTGAACCAATGAACCTTAGAGGGAAAATTTGCCACGTCGATGAGGGGGTTATTGTGGTGCCCTTATTTCCCCAACTGAGATACATGGGTAGACTCACGGACACCTTTAGCCACGGATGGGTGGACTCACGGACACCCTTAGCCGCGGGAACTAGTATCCGCGATTCTCTGTACTTCTGCCGAGCGCGCACGCCACTCTACCACCGTTGAAAGAGTTCTCCTTGATAAGACTGTTAACGTGCCACTCCTGTTATCTCTCCCCCTCACTTGACCATGACGCTGTGCTGGTCAGTTGTGCCACATCAACACGCCAGCATCGCCGTGCCACAACGACACAGACCCCGGCTGCGCCTGCCTCCTCAACTACGACCCCGACGGTTACATAGGTTACTACGTCGATGTGAGAAAGTTGGCGACCATGGACCTCAACCAGGCCATCCTGCACGTCCGGCTCGGCTCCAACTACAGCGGCAACCTCACGGAGAGGACACCGTACTTGTACCTGCCGACCATCTACGGTAGGTCACTCTGACACAGCGTGCGGTCAGTCTTAGGTTGACCATCAACTGGCCCACTAATACTGACTTACTCGCGGGATAACTTAAGGGAGATACCAAGCAATGAAAACAAACGTGCGCTGCGTTGAATGAAATTCAAAATGAACTCAAAAAAATTAACATGCTACATAGAGATACATAGAGATAATCTAAAAATTCATTAATTTAATTACAGTTTATTCGATCGATCTGAAATTTTGATAGATCATTTTTATCGTCGGCACGAGTCTGCCTGCAAAATTTCAGCTCGCTAGCATACGGGAAAGGGGTTTAAAATCGATCCAGAGTTTTTTCGGTAAGCAAGCAAACAATCAAGCAGACGCCAGGAGTTCATATAAAGGATTTAATTTTAAAAACCATAAAAAAAACCAAGTTTTTGACTATAAATCCTTTACATAGGAGACATAACTAAAATAATCAATATACATAATTTGCAATGTGAGATGTATGTCACGTCTGTCTGTACCGTCTGTCTGTCCGTGACGCTACTAATTTTAGAAAGCAGCGCACCAAATTACTGCACCAAAAATAACTATTTTTTTTCGAACGTTCAACATAAAATTGTGCAATATGAAAATAAATAAATAAAATAAAAATTAATAATATAAATGAAAATTCTATATTAGCCTACATTATTTTTTATACTGATGTTTATATTTTTTCAAAGTAAATAGATTTCAGCTGAAATGTATTTATTTTGAAAACTTACGTCATTTTTGACGGGTAATACACTAGTGTTCATTATAATACGCAGCGCAAGACAATCCAAAAATACAAAATTGTAGTTATGTCTCGTAAAACATGTTTAATATAATGCGCACCGATTGGGAAAATATTTTTTAAAAGTAACGTCAATATAATACGCACGGAATCGCTCAACAGGAAAGTATTAAAAAGGTCGTTCAATATAATACGCACCGTGACACTCCATGATACATAGAGATAAATTAAATAATTTTAAAAAATCAATAATTTAATTACAGTACATGCGATCGGTCTGAAATTTCGATGCATCATTTTTATAATCAGCACAAGTCTGCCTGCAAAATTTCAGCTCGCTAGCTTACGAGGAAGTTGGTTAAAATCGATGCAAAGTTTTTTCGGCAAGCAATCAAGGGCTCAGACACCACAAGTTAATATAAAGGATTTAAAAAGAAAGTAAACATTTGGCAGGTGACGTTACAAACAAGTTTCAGGTGGGGGGAGGGGTGTGGCGTCAGTTTTTGTTCCCCAGACACGGGACTTTGTTGGAAAGAGTAGAGATACAGGCACGTGTATTAAGTACAATCAACGGAGTGCTTTAATGAATGGCGTGCATAGCACAAGGTGTTAAATACAGGAACCTGGAATGTTTACATAAGTTTATACTTCTAATAATTTGTCTTTCCAGTTCCACAAATTAATATGGATTAGACATCCATAATCTTTTTTTTCGAGATAGACACTTTGACAAATTGGCTCTTCAATTTTTTAAAATTAAAAAATGGTTCCAAGACATTGACGCATAAACAGTTGTGTGGTCCGGACCTTTTGCCCCACCGACAGTTGTGTGGTCCGGGCGACTTTACACACATTTGTGTTGACCGGTCCGGACGACTTTACCCACAGTTGTGTTGACCGGTCCGGACGACTTTACACACAGTTGTGTTGACCGGTCCAGCGTTAGAGAAGAATACGATCGAACCGGTACAAATCAATTCAGGTTTTAAAAACAGCTTCGAAATAATTCAATAAAATCAATCGAATACTTGAATTGAAGACAATGCTTTGGTCTAACTCCAGTTTGTTCCTCATTGTGTCTTTGAACGCAGACCACCCGTCAGTCAATATCACCGTGGACAACGGCATTTTCCTTCCTTTGGCTCACTGCAAACATTCGTTCGACTTCGTGGGGAACCACCGCTTCACGTTCTGCACCGCCAACCTAAACAACCCGCTACTGACCATCCACGTGGGCAACCGGCTTGACCAGACCAAGTCCCGTCCGTGTCTTGTCTCTGATCTGCCGGTCCTGGAGAGCACCACTGCCGTCATCTCGTACGTCGACGAGTGCAGTCGGAGGAGGGAATACTTCTGCGACTTCACGGGTGAGTGGTGGCGGGCAATGTTCGCTTTAAGCTGCGCGGCCGCGCAAATATCTGATAGACGCCGCGCAGCTGCTAACAATTCCGCTCCTGAAATTAAGATGAAGATAATATAGGTTTTTGTGTGGTGAAACCATTTAGATCCCCCCCCCGCCCTCAAAAAAATAATAATAACAAACAAATAAAAAAATTTTTTAAATGGATGCGGTTCAACTTTGAACACCCGTTTGGTATTTTGCAGACGGACCAACGAACCTTAGAGAGAACTTTGGCGGCAGGGCTGTCTGGTTGCCGTGGGTTGGTGTCTAAGAAATAGATAGAAGTATTGTTTAATTTTAATTTTAAGAAGATTAACTGAATCTTTGAGGACAGTGGGCTTAAAGATGGGACAATACACAGATGAACTGCTGTATCTTAAAGATGGGACAATACACAGTTGGACTACTATAGCTTAAAGATGGGACAATACACAGTTGGACTACTATAGCTTAAAGAGGGGACAATACACAGATGAACTGCTATAGCTTAAAGATGGGACAATACACAGATGAACTGCTATAGCTTAAAGATGGGACAATACACAGATGAACTACTATAGCTTAAAGATGGGACAATACACAGTTGGACTACTATAGCTTAAAGATGGGACAATACACAGTTGGACTACTATAGCTTAAAGATGGGACAATACACAGTTGGACTACTATAGCTTAAAGATGGGACAATACACAGTTGGACTACTATAGCTTAAAGAGGGGACAATACACAGATGAACTGCTATAGCTTAAAGATGGGACAATACACAGATGAACTACTATAGCTTAAAGATGGGACAATACACAGATGAACTGCTATAGCTTCAAGAGGGGACAATACACAGTTGAACTGCTATAGATCTTTCAAATGGAATACAAGAAAATTAAGAAAATAAGTTTGTATTTAAGGAACTAGTTTTTCAATGGTAGGTAAGACATTGCAAATTTACTGTAAACAAGATTGTTTCTTTAGGTGTATTGACGGTGTCATTTTACCAGACCTCTACACCCGCTTGTATCTATGAATAACGCGTTATTGTTTTATTAACACACATATCTTTTGTATGTTAATGTTGGTGGGATCATATAATGGGATAGCACACTTAATGATGGGAATGGTATTTAATAAGATGACAAAAAGCAACATATCATTGTAATTTCTTTTATTGACTTGCTAAAAGTGATAGCTTTGCTTACATGTGTGTGATTTGTATCATATTAATTTTTTCTATTTGAAAAACGTGTTGTATTCAATTCACTTGTTGCACCCAAAACCTTTTTCAGGAGTGTTTTTAAATAATAAATAATTAACCTTAAAAACACTTTTTAAAAACTAGTTTTATATTAAAAATGCACTAATTTTCTACTTTTTAGTCTACGCATTTTACAGTAAGTACAATGCCAGCTTACCTTTTGACTATAAATCCCTTATATATGAGACATAACTAAAAGTAGTGATTATGTTCAAACGCGACATTTACAGACTGAAACAGAATTATCTCCCCTGGTTTTTATCTCCCCCTGGGCGCAGGGACGGTAGGGGGTGTGAATAGTGACGGTCGGCGTCAACGCGTGAACGGGGCACGTGAAAAAATTATAAACAAATAGTTGGACGGTTGGACGGACGGTTCCGATTAAACTTACAAAGCAAGCTAATATAAGACTAGTAAATAAGACGTCCTAAAGGCAGTATCGAAGTCTAAGATCAAATAATCTAACATCGGTTGATATCAGGAATTATAAAGTATTGATTGAACCAATGAATTTTTGAGGATTGTTTATATCAATGCTTCTCAAACTTTGCGTAACTCTGCTTGTGAATGACTGATTCAAATAAATGTCAGAAAATTCCACGGAGACACACAAAAATAAAAATATATTTTTGTCATTTCAATTAATCTGTCCACAGTTTTCAACAATTCCTGTGCCAATGAACGTAAGACAAACTTATTAAGTTACAACCTTAGCAATTTTCAAAAATAAAATTTTATTAATTTTTTTGCCCCAATAATGTATTGAATGCAATTAAGACACTTTTAAAAATTTCATTTTTCCCATAGAAATAACCTTAATCCCAGTGAAATGTTATAGTATTTACTTAAGAAATAACATGCATGTATTGCGCCTCTTAACCATGGGCGTCGCTAGGAATTTTTCCAGGGGGGGGGGCAAAACAATCCCACTTTTTAAAATTTTTAACTGGCAATGCCATACAGGTACAATTTTCAATTAAATTCAAGTTCAGTATAAAATAAGGGTTTGAAAAAAGCCTTAGAAATTAATAAGACTTACAAATTAGTACTGTAATAGTTAAAATACAACATTTATTAATGCATTTAATAAATTTTTAAAAAATTTCTCAAATGTAGGGGGGGGGGCAAATGCCCCCCCTTGCCCCCCCTTCCCTACGCCCATGCTCTTAACATCGGTCTCAACTTTCATATACATTTTTGGCCTATTATTTTTTGGGGGTGAATCATCAACTCATGAGGAACTCGGAGCAACGAAAACGTCGACTTTTAGCAGCCGTTGAATCTCATTCTCCGCAGGTGTGGAGGTGAGCATGTTTGTGGACGAGCGAGCCAATTTGTTGTCCTTTCAAATGTGCACGCAAACTTTCGAGCTGCCAAGCGAGCACCTGGTCAAGTTTTGCACCAACGGCACGCAGCCCCAACAGCTCGTCATTGAAATCGACAGCGTGGTGGCGGTCACCAGCTCGGACAGATGCACCTCTTACAGCATGATTATAGTAGCTCCAAAGACCCTCGCGAGGTTCTCGTACGCTGACGCCTGTCGGAGGAACCAGAGTTTCTCGTGTGAATTCTTAGGTAAATGTCTCATTGACGATCTTTAGAGCTGTTTATTCTTTAACACGGGCTGGAATGGCAGTCCCAAATATGGTGTTAGGTAAATGTCTCATTGACGATCTTTCCAGCTGTTTATTTCTTTAACACGGGCTGGAATGGCAGTCCCAAATATGGTGTTAGGTAAATGTCTCATTGACGATCTTTCCAGCTGTTTATTTCTTTAACACGGGCTGGAATGGCAGTCCCAAATATGGTGTTAGGTAAATGTCTCATTGATTATCTTTCCAGCTGTTTATTTCTTTAACATGGGCTGGAATGGCAGTCCCAAATATGGTGTTAGGTAAATGTCTCATTGACGATCTTTCCAGCTGTTTATTTCTTTAACACGGGTGTAACGATATATATAACTTTATATTTCTCTTTCTATGTAGGCGTTCTCACAGTAATTAATCTTGTGCACAATAATTCACTGAAGAATTCGTTTATCCAAAACAACTTTAATATACATATATATTGTACACATAAGAATCATTTGAGGTAATATAACGTGGAAATCTTGAATCATTCATCACAGAACCTTCCTCGACGGAAGTCTACACACAACTGTTCGCCCAACACTTTCAACCAATAGAAATGCTCCTTTCTTCCCGCGTCTCTTGTACACGTGACCTTACGTCACAAAATTATGTTAATCAGATGTGACATTCACCCCCATCCTTCAAAAAAAAATGTTTATGAAATACAACATTTTTGGTCTTCATAAAATCAAATCAATCTATATCTATATTCAAATATTTATCATCAATGAACATTCATTTTCTTACATACAACTTCTGGATATAGAATCAATAAGAAAAAATCTGTAGGACTGCATCAGTCTAAACATAAGAAATAATGAGAAAAAACTTTGTAGAACTGCAACAGTCTTATCTGTACTGAAAAAATGGAAACTGAAAATTTTAACACATCTGTAATTTTGTGTAACTAAAATATTTAAACACTCAATATTATTAAAATTAACTAATAATCCAGTGGAATTCAAACACTGTTCCTTGTCCATTGTTCAACAAATAAAAATATTAATATAATTACAGTCTCTGTTTGTATCCTTTAGGAATTCACAGACTAATGTTAAAACAGTCTCTTATTTTATCATTTAGTAATTCACAGAATGTCTTTTTAATACAGTCTCTGGTTTTATCATTGAGGAATTCACAGAGTGTCTTTATTTATTGTCATTCTACTTAATATGTCTGCAACCACATTGTCCTTTCCCTTCACAGGTTTAATGTCAAATTTGTAGTCGGCTAATAGCATAGCCCAACGATTCACTTTGGCGTTGCTGATCTTCTTCTTGTTGAATGCCACAAGTGGTTTGTGGTCTGTTAGGAGAGTGAATGTTTTACCTAGAAGGTATTTTTGAAGTTTTTGTAGAGCCCACACTATGGCTAGACATTCTCTCTCTATGGTGCTGTAGTTACACTCTGTTTTGGTCAAGTTTCTGCTAAGATACTGTATAGGATGTAGGATACCATCATGTTCTTGCATGAGGCACGCTCCTAATGCAATGGACGATGCATCGGTAGAAACAATGAAAGGTTTGTCCCATTGAGGTGTAACTAAGATGGGTTTCTTCCTGAATGCCTCTTGAATGTTTTCTAATGCGTCGAGGCAATCTCCTGGAAATTGAAATTTTCTAATATCTTTGGTTTTTGTAACTTCTGTTAGTGGATGAACTATTTCTGCATAATTTGCAATAAAAGGTCTGTAAAAGTTACATAGTCCCAGCAGGGCTTGCACTTGTTTTTTAGATTTTGGGACAGACAGATTAAATATCTTGTTTTCATTTTCTGCAGTGGGAGTGACTGCACCGCCTCCTATTCTGTATCCCAAAAAATCTATATACTTCTTTCCAATGTTGATCTTTTCTGGTGAGATTGTCACATTATGTTTCTTGAGTCTATCCAGTACAGCTTCAAGTGTATGGATATGTGATTCCCAATCTTTAGTGTGGATGCATATATCGTCGACATAATGTACCACATTTGGAATTCCTTTTAGCATCACTTTCATAAATCTGCTAAAAGTGGCTGTACTGTTGACCAGTCCAAATGGCATTACTAACCATTCATACACCTCATCCATGGCTATGAATGCAGTGTATTTTATAGAATCAGGATCCATGTTAATCTGCCAAAAACCTCTGTTTAAGTCAAATGTAGTGAATATTCTGGAAGTACCAATTATGTCTATAATGTCTCTTGGGTCTCCAATAGGTTCATGATCCAATTTTGTAATATTATTCAACTGTCTGTAGTCACAGCACAGTCGAATCTTTCCATTCTTCTTTTTTACTATGACAGTTGGTGAGGTATAGTTAGCTTCAACTGCTTTTCTTATTTTGTTTTCTTTAAGTAGGTAGTCAATTTCTTGCCTTACTGTGTCTCTATGTGCCATTGGAATAGGGTATACTTTGGTCTTGAAGGGTTCATGTTCCAAAACTTGTATCTTGTGAGTCACAGTTTTTGTGTTGCCTGTTTCTTTTGTAATGACACCTTTGTATTTTTGAAAAATTTTGATCACTCTGTGTTTCATATTATCTGGTATGTCAGATGATATTTTTTCACTGTCAAGACTGTTCATTTTCATTGCATTGTCATTTTCATCATTTACCTTGATGATGACATTAACAGTTTGCTTTCCTTCTTTATTGTCATCATATGTTCTTAGTTTGTCAATATGTAATTTTTTCACATGTTCTTTGATATTGACACTATATGTGACATCACTAAGTTTCTCTTCAATTTTGTATGGACCTTCCCATGTGATTTCATTCTTTGTGTTTGGTAAGCATACTAGGACTTGTTGTTCAGGCTCAAATGTTCTCAAATGTCTGTGTCTATTTTTGATTTCTCTATGTCTTGTACTTTGCTTGATTAGTCTTTGCTTTGCTGCTTCAATACTGTACAGTATTTTATCTCTAGTGTCTGACATCAGCTGATATCTGTCCTGTATGGCATCTTGTTTACTTATAAGCCTTTCTTTGAAATTCTTTAAGGGACTTGTAGGGTTTTGGCCAAACATTAACTCAAAAGGACTAAAGCCAGTGCTTTCATGTTTGCTGCTGTTGTATGCAAACAGTACTAAGGGTAAATATTCATGCCATCTGTCCTCATGGTCCACTGTCACCTTTAATAGCATATTCTTGATGGTTTTGTTTAGTCTTTCAATCACTCCATTTGACTGTGGATGGTACACTGTGCTGTGTACTTGTGTAATGTTTAACATTTTCATAATGGCTTGTGTCATCTGACCCTTGAATTGGCTGCCATTGTCCGACAGAAGTGTTTGAGGGAAACCATATCTGCTAAAAACATTGAGTAATGCGTTGCATATATTTTCTGCATCTATTCGCTTCAGTGGGATAGCTTCACCCCATCTGGTGGCTATGTCCACTATGGTTAGAGCATACATATGTTTCTTCTTTGACATCTTTTTGAATGGTCCTATCAGGTCTATGGCAATTTTCTCGAATAAGAAGTTTGCCTTGTCAGATGATTGTATGGGTGCTGTGTGCCTCCCATCTTTGGGATTATGTCGTAGACACACTGTACATGCCTTGATGTATTCTTTTATCTGCCTTGCCATTTTAGGCCAGTAAAAGTTTTCTGCTATTGTAGTAATTGTTTTCTTGGCGCCCATATGTCCACCTAAAGGACTGTCATGTGTCATTTTGATAATGGTTTCCTGTAACTTTTTGGGAAGAACCACTCTTTTGCACGTACCTTCCTGTGCAATGTTTATTAATATGCCTTTATCTAGCTTGTAATTTTTGTTGTGGCCTGTTTCATTGTCTTTGATAAGTTTCATTTTTATTTCCCTGATTGTGTTATCTTCTTCTTGTAGTTGTTTGAACTCTTGTTTGGACATCAGTTGGCTTCCTATTTCAAGTTTCTCATCAACTTCAATGTCTATGTTCTCTTTTCTTTTAGTAGTGGCTCTTGTTTGTACAGTAGCACATACTTGATGGTTGTTATCATGCCAGGCCTTGTATACTTCATCAGTATTGTCCACCACACCTTCAATGTTCCCTATAATAAGATCACAAATGGCGTCTTGTAAGACTCTGGCTCTAACTTTACCATGAAACCAGGGTGAGTTGATGGTGAAAATTGCAGTTGGACACTCTCTCTTTGTGCCATCAGCCATTATCAGTGTGTCTTTTTTCCCATCATACTCTTCTTCTTTCACCATCTTATCACGGACTACAATTGTTGTGCATCCAGTGTCACGAAGACACATACACTTTCGATCATTGATGTACACTGGGTAAACATTTCAGTGTGCCATGATCCTTGATAGTGGCCACAGTACTACTAGATTGTGATTCTTCTTGTTTCATTTTTCCTTTATTATCTCCCTCTTGGTAGTCATTCCTTCTCCAGGGCTGATCATGATTTCTGTATCTGGAGTCATGATTGTATCTGCCTCTCCATGATCTTCTACCTTTGCTTTCAAAATGACCTTGTCTTGACCTTTCTTCTGTTTTCTTTCTTATAGGGCTGCCATTAGGTGACACCCTATTTGGTTGTCCTTTATTGTGGTAACACTGCTTCGCCATATGTCCTGGCTTGTTACAGTACCAACAAATAGTTTGTCTGTTGCCTTGGTTTGGCAGACTCTGGTTTCTCATACCTTGCCTTTTTTCTTGACTTTTAATTTGTATTGCTGCAAATATGTCTTGTCTCTTATCCATTTCCACATTCGGATGAGAGTCTTTGAATGTTCGTAATGCATTTGTTAGCTCTGCTTGAGTACGAACTTTCTTGTCAGTCAAATATGTGAATAGGGTTGGTGTTGCATTTTCTAAAAACTTGTCAATTAACACCATGTCTATTATGGCCTTTGGATTGCTCGTATCTATTGCTGTCAGTTCCAGCCATTTTGTTAGTTTGACTTGTGCTTCATGTACTATGATCTGTGGATCTTTGTCCATCTTGATTCTCATTTCATGAAATTCTCTTCTATAATCATTTTCTGACTTTCCAAAATGACATAGAAGTGCCTTTTTGACATTCTTATATATGCTTTTGTCTTCTTTGGCTATACTGTTATAAGCTTCAAATGCTTCTCCAGTTAATTGAGTCATCAGTTGTGCTGGCCAATCTTCTTCATTATAGCCTTTCATAGCCATTATGGATTCGAAATAATCCAGATAAACATCCATTTTTTCTTTTTGGCTATCATATTTTCTTACTTTAATAGTATCCCTTGGTGCTGACCTTCTATTTGTTTCATCACCAGGATTGTGGCCACTACTGTCTCGCTCCCTTTGTAATTTTAACTTATCGACTGCAAGTTGTTCAATTTCTCTTTTTACTATGAGTCTTTGCATCTCTTTTTCTTCAGCAATTCTTGCTTTTTCTTCAGCAATTCTTGCTTTTTCTTCAGCTTTTCTTCGCTGTTCTTTTTCTTCAGCTATTCTTGCTTTTTCTTCTTCTTCAGCTTTTCTTCGCTGTTCTTTTTCTTCAGCTATTCTTGCTTTTTCTTCAGCTTCTCTTTGATTTTCTTTTTCTTCAGCTTTTCTTCGCTGTTCTTTTTCTTCAGCTATTCTTGCTTTTTCTTCAGTTTCTCTTACTTTTTCTTCAATGAAATCTCTCATTTCTTTTCCTTTTAGTCCGATCTCTTTAGCTATGGCAGTGAATTCCTTGTAGTGATCCATGTTTTGTTTGATTGAATAATATGAGTCTAGCAATTCGGTAAGGAATGTATGTATATATATTGATAAAGTTATAAATCGTCCAAATGAAATATCTTGAATTCAAAAATGTTAAGTTCAAATTAAATAAGTGACACGTCTAAACCATAAAATCTAGTTATTGGCAAGATGAGACAACAAAAAGAATCCTCACACGGGATCTTTAGTATACTTTATATATACGCTCCCTCAGATTGACAAAATATATTAAATGGTCCGATCGTTTTGAATAAAAGTCACTTGGTTAAAATTTCAATTTTCGAGTAGTTTTTAAACAATTTAGTTCACTCCATTAATCCACAATTGCGATAATCAAACTCTTCACACAATGAATGGATAAAAATTCCGTTTCTTTATTTATAATTCACACCAACACAATGAATAGTCCATGGTCCATAGCTTCTCGGTTCGATGTTATGTTTACTATTACTAATATTTCCTGGAATCAACTAGCATTAAGCCTGTTGACGTCACGACCTATATATGTTCACCGTGTGTCACCATTCAGTAAGCCTACACGACCCAGATTCCAGTACTGTGTAGTATGCTTGTACTGTCGTCGAATGTGACGTAGAACCAACTAGTCTGATCCAGTTTTATACACTGCGGATATCTGCCGTTTATGCCGCCATTTTGAAATCTTCTTGTATTTTCATTGAACTACAAAAGTTTATTCACAGCTTCTTACGAACTTGAATATTCAAAAATACTATAGCTGGTATTATTTCTTATTTTAAAGAATACTTTCCTTTTTTGGAAATATCCAATACTTATTTCCACGAAACCTCTTTCTCGAAATATCTTGTACAGTGTTGTTACGGTCAGATGTTGTGGTGTGGGGATGACTACGCATAAATGGGGCTGTGAACACTTGTCCTCGTGGAACGGGGGGCGGGTGAACTCAGGGTACGTGCAAGTTGTAATGAATTGACAGGACCACGGTCAAAGGGAGACAGGGTGTTTGACCCAGAGTCCAGTCAAAACCAGTCGGACAAGACGGGGTATAAAATGGGTCACATTGTGTGTCGCTGGGAGATTGTTAAGTTGCCAAGTAGCAGACAGGTGAAAGACGTACGATAGAGTGTGGAGTTTGTGAACGTAGTCCAATCCGGTCAAGCTGGGCCGAGGACTCTGGATGGTATGACCATCAACTGTAAACTGCCAATTGTACTGTACCATAACTATGTTCAAAGCTTCTGGATGTCATTAAACTTATGTTGAAAGAAAACAACCCAGCGTTGCTAAGTCTTTTACCCGTCTACGTGGTAAATATCTGTGGCTAAGGGGGGACCTCAACCCCTAGACAACGACTCCGCCACAAGTGTTCACATGGAACTTTTACTTCGACACCAATGTAACGATATATATAACTTTATATTTCTCTTTCTATGTAGGCGTTCTCACAGTAATTAATCTTGTGCACAATAATTCACTGAAGAATTCGTTTATCCAAAACAACTTTAATATACATATATATTGTACACATAAGAATCATTTGAGGTAATATAACGTGGAAATCTTGAATCATTCATCACAGAACCTTCCTCGACGGAAGTCTACACACAACTGTTCGCCCAACACTTTCAACCAATAGAAATGCTCCTTTCTTCCCGCGTCTCTTGTACACGTGACCTTACGTCACAAAATTATGTTAATCAGATGTGACAACGGGCTGGAATGGCAGTCCCAAATATGGTGTTAGGTAAATGTCTCATTGACGATCTTTCCAGCTGTTTACTTCATCACCACGGGCTGGAATGGCAGTCCCAAATATGGTGTTAGGTAAATGTCTCATTGACGATCTTTCCAGCTGTTTATTTCTTTAACACGGGCTGGAATGGCAGTCCCAAATATGGTGTTAGGTAAAAAGGACAAGGGGCTGGTAACTCTCAAATTGTGGAAAGGGGAAGAATCGGAGGTTGGTTCTGATTTGATAGCACAGGAAAGTGTAAGAAGATCTGTGTGACTGACATCCCTCCCTACCTCCACGAAAAAAACAACAACCACACACACCTATACTTTATGTCCGATTATGCTTAATGTATTAAAAAAACACCACACACACTTATAATTTATGTCAGATTATACTTTATGTCAGAATATACTTGATGCAGTGGCGTCACTAGGGGGGCGGGCCGCCCCGGGTGACACCCATCAGGGGGTGACACCCGAGCCTAAAATTTTACTGTGTACGATTTTATGTCAGAAAACAAAAGATGACAAATTTTTTAATCTAGAAAGAAATTAAGAAATACAATGAAATACGTTAAACGCGAAAATTGTTATTAAAAAATAAAATCAGTTAACCTGCAATAATAAAACAGTCCCAACACACGAACAACATTAAAACAAATTAGGAAAAAAAGAAAAGAAACAGTCGCAGCAGAGAGATCTTTAAAAAAGGCTGGAATGAAAGAGGCAGTGTCTTCTGTTTTAAAAGATATAAAGCCATTTGGGCTTGGACACACCGACAGCATGATCGAATCCCACCTCACGACTCCCTCCACCACAGTGGGGTGGGGGGAATACGATTTTTATCACCCACCCCCCCCCCAAAAAAAAATAATCAAAAGATGGGTTTCTTTGTTGATGTTTTTCTTGAGGAAAATTATGATTTATATGTCTTTGAGTTAATAGTTTTATATATATATTTATTAAAGGCGTGAAAGCATAGATATACATGTTTATATACAGGTAGTCCTCCGGTTACGACGGTCCCATCCCAACTTACGCTGTTTAGTGCTTACGAACGCGCGCCCCGTAAAAAATAGTAGGTAAATGCATAAAATAAAAACAGGGTATTAGTAGGCCTGACAGGACGTAACACAACAGCGAACGTTTCGGCAAAGAGCCTTCTTCAACGGACAAATAGTACACAAATGAAACGAATAAAACGAAATAATAGAAGAAAAAAAAACACTTAGCTGCGGTGAAATCCAAGTAGTCCAGTAGAGATAAAGCAAGGAGAGAAAAGTAAGAGCTTAAAAAGGAAAGGAAAGGGTGGGTGTGGCCAATCAATCAGCTTGTCAGTGCGAACACAACGTTGATCCCATGTGGTGTAAGAGTCCCATATTCATGGATTAGTCTATTCTCCAGACTGACCCGGCCGGGTGTGTTTGTACAAGAAACCAAGGCGGTGACAGACATGTCATCGACGCCCATGTGGTCCCGTCCATTGAAGTGTCGGGAGACAGGACACTGTTTGTCTTGTTTAATGGCACGTACATGTTCCGCGATACGGCAAGAGAGTAACCTCCCCGTTTCACCAATGTACTTCAAAGGACAGCGCTTACACACAATGGTGTAGACCACATTGCGGCTAGTACAAAGATAGCCATTCCTAATCTTGAATGTCCCCTTAGGGAAGACAATCTGGTCCGTCTGGGTAACAAAGGGACATGTCTTGCAGCGATTACGACCACATGGCTTAGTGCCCAGATGGGAGGACGGAATAAGCAGACGGCTACGAACCAATAGGTCTCGCAGATTTTTGTCCCTCCTGAATACAATGAGGGGTGGGGTGGAAAATATGTTGTTTGTCTCAGGGTCCGCGAGGAGGATGGTGCGGTTTTTCACAAATATTTCCTTTGCTCTGATGTTGTGGGGATGGTATGTGAGCACCAATTTGCTCCTTTCATTACTATCACTGGAGCGTGATACAAAGGCGTCGGCACGAGTGAAGTTTTTAACTCGCTGAAGTGCAGATTGAAGTATAGCTTCAGGGTAAGACCTTTGTCTAAAAAACTCCACCATTTCCAACGCCTTTTCCAAAAAGTCCTCATTAGATTGACACAGCCTACGGAGGCGAAGGAGTTGTGAAAATGGAATAGAATCCTTACAGGATTTGGGATGAGACGAGGGATAGAGTAGGTAAGAGTGACTGTCCGTAGGTTTGAAGTAGGCCGAAGTGAGGAGGCGGTTCTTCTGGAGAGTTACAGTAATGTCCAGGAAATTAACCGATAGTTCGGAAATCGTGTGAGTGAACTTAATGGAGGGGTGAAAAGAATCAACAAAGTTGATGAACGTGTCAAGTTCACTCCTCTCCATATGAGTGACCCCAATGCCGTCATCAATGTATCTTTTATAAAATTCGGGGAGGCGACCAGTGTATTCTTGTTCCACTCTGTGCTCGAAATGGCCCATGAACAAGCATGCATAGCTGGGTCCCATTTTAGTCCCCATGGCGACCCCACTGATTTGGTCAAAGAACTGGCCATTGAACTCAAACGAGTTGAGGGTTAAGACCAATTCCGCCAAGCGTAGTAAGGCATGTGTAGGTATATTGGGGTGAGGTTGTCTGTCCAAAAAGTATTGTACAGCCAGAAGGCCATCGTTGTGGGGAATGGATGTATAGAGGGAACATACATCAAGGAGGAACAGATAGTTCTTTACGTTTGGATTGATGCTCAGAGAGTCGAATGTCCGTAAGGCATGGTTGGTGTCCTTAATGTACGTAGGGAGGGATGCCACTATCGGTTGGAAGACACTATCCAAGAATTCAGAAATGTGTTCTGTTGGACAAGAACATGCAGAGACAATAGGTCTACCAGGGTTACCATCCTTGTGAATTTTAGGAAGGAGATAAAAGGATGGCTTGCCCAGGTCACTGTCAAAAATGTGCATCCTGGACGCTGATTGATTCAATCTGCACTTCAGCGAGTTAAAAACTTCACTCGTGCCGACGCCTTTGTATCACGCTCCAGTGATAGTAATGAAAGGAGCAAATTGGTGCTCACATACCATCCCCACAACAACAGAGCAAAGGAAATATTTGTGAAAAACCGCACCATCCTCCTCGCGGACCCTGAGACAAACAACATATTTTCCACCCCACCCCTCATTGTATTCAGGAGGGACAAAAATCTGCGAGACCTATTGGTTCGTAGCCGTCTGCTTATTCCGTCCTCCCATCTGGGCACTAAGCCATGTGGTCGTAATCGCTGCAAGACATGTCCCTTTGTTACCCAGACGGACCAGATTGTCTTCCCTAAGGGGACATTCAAGATTAGGAATGGCTATCTTTGTACTAGCCGCAATGTGGTCTACACCATTGTGTGTAAGCGCTGTCCTTTGAAGTACATTGGTGAAACGGGGAGGTTACTCTCTTGCCGTATCGCGGAACATGTACGTGCCATTAAACAAGACAAACAGTGTCCTGTCTCCCGACACTTCAATGGACGGGACCACATGGGCGTCGATGACATGTCTGTCACCGCCTTGGTTTCTTGTACAAACACACCCGGCCGGGTCAGTCTGGAGAATAGACTAATCCATGAATATGGGACTCTTACACCACATGGGATCAACGTTGTGTTCGCACTGACAAGCTGATTGATTGGCCACACCCACCCTTTCCTTTCCTATTTAAGCTCTTACTTTTCTCTCCTTGCTTTATCTCTACTGGACTACTTGGATTTCACCGCAGCTAAGTGTTTTTTTTCTTCTATTATTTCGTTTTATTCGTTTCATTTGTGTACTATTTGTCCGTTGAAGAAGGCTCTTTGCCGAAACGTTCGCTGTTGTGTTACGTCCTGTCAGGCCTACTAATACCCTGTTTTTATTTTATGCATTTACCTTTTTTAAAAGCCTGATTGCAGTCTCACCCCCATTACTTTAAAAAATAGTAACGCGTTATTCCGTATTTAAAATTTAAAAAAAATTCATGAGGTAACGAATTCTTTTCTCTATTTGAAATAACAAAAATTATTGAAAAATATGTATGATTATTATTTCAACCTACAACTTTCGTTTGCGAATTTTTCAAATGGCGAAGTTTTCAATCAAGTCAATAAAGCTGAGTAAGCTTACAAGTTCCTTTTCAATGCTCATTAGAGAGAGCATATTCAGCCTTTTTCGTCCCATGCAAGTTCTAACTCATTATGTATTCTTTTCAATTTTGAAAAGGATCGCTCTCAGCTGCAGTTTGATGTCATCATTGAAAGATAGATGCGAAGTGCGATGTGTACATTTGTGAAGGACTGTGTGAAATGTAGCTCATTCAAAAGCAGCAAAAATTTTAGCTCTGTGCAAGTTTTTTGAGTTTCGCTTTGTGCTAATTCCTTTTCCTTACCCTGAGCCTGGGGCTGGACAATAACTTTTTTAAGAGTTCTGAAAATTTGACTAATTCTGAAGGTAAGCAGTCTTCGAAATCACTCATGAACCTACATGTGGAAGAAAATCAGAAGCCCCGAGCCTAGTGCTCTTTATGGGTCTTCCCGTAAGACCCCCTTAGCCATCTGGCCACCAAAGGGACGTAACAGCTGAGGAAACCCCCCCCCCAAAAAAAAAGCGGTCGCTTCTGAAGCGGCGACCTGGGCATCCAGGATATACAGTCGAAGATGCCTCCCACTAAGTTGCCCTCACAAGGAGGTGGTGGAATCTCCTACTACGACCCACTACCACTTTGGCGCCATCCCGGCAAAGCACACGGGTCTCCATGGTTAGGACCGCCGCAGACCGGGTGATCATCAAATACCTACCTAGGGTGCAACCCCCACTGGAAGGTTTCCTCAGAGCTGGCGTCCAATGCGTTCTTCGCGGCATTTTTGCTAATCCGTACAAGCGCTCCTGGCCCTAAACCGGCACCGCTCGATGGCGTTGCTATAGTAAATTGAGGGGGACGAAACGGTTGCTTCGGATTTACCCGACCCCTTCTTCGAAATCACTTGAATGTTCTTCCATTAACTTGGCTGCTGCCCATCGGGTGGCGAAAGTGCTGAGCTCAGTTAGGTTTGTAAGAAAGCCAAATTTCTCATGGATGTATTTATATGCACCTAACCAATGTTGTAGGGCTTAAGAAAGTTTGTCCATGATTACCAGAAATACCTCAATCTTGAATTTTTTTCTCCAGAAGAATACTGTTTGTTGATGTCCCTTTATCAAACTGACGCTTTCTTTTTTGATTGATAGTACTGAAGATTGTTTACACTGTTTTTACCACGGACTTTTCCTTTCCTTTGTCTTCATAGGAATAAAATTAAGAATGCTATTTTTTAACAAACTCAATGAGAGACTTCCTTTCTAAAATTGTTTCCCAAATTTCAAGTAAAATAGCGACTTCCAGTTGTTCAATTTCCTTAAGAAATCTTTCTTCTTCAAGTCGGCAGTCACATGGCTGATTTTCATTCGTTGCTAATTCTTCCAGTGCTGCGATATTCTCATGGTATGAGCTATTAACAGACCTTAAAGCATAATGTCAGGCTGACCATCTTGTGTCAGACAAGGCTTTGTTAGCAGGTATCAATTTCATATGTTTTTGAAGTACCTGTCAACGATGAGTAGATGCAACAAGTCGGGTATAAAGATTTTGCAGAAGACAATAAAATCTGACCGCAGTAGGACAACCTGCTGCTCTTTTCCAAACCAAATTAAAGGAATGAGCTGTGCACGGCACATAATGAGCTACAATGCACTCCTCACGAAGAATAGCCTGGTTTTCGTTATACTTCCTACTCATTTGCTGCATTGCCGTATCCGTATGACTGTCCAAGGCATTTTCAGGGATTCGTACAATATAATGGCCTGCATCTTTATTATAAACTATAATTCATAAAAAGTTTGGGGGCCCTTAAACTATTGGGGGCTTTAGCCCGTTCAGCACCCCCCTTTTAATCCGCCATAGGTGGGGTCCACGCATCTGTGACGATGTGGTACGTGGAGGGGGGTGTTTAAGAAATGTGACGTCACATCTAAAATGCGAAACTTTAAATAAAAGTTCCACTTAAATATTTGTTTGTTTACCATTTATTTAATTACGTTTTCAATGACTTCATGCGTGTTACGATGTTACAGTGCAGACTTACCCTAAATACATATTTAAATGACAAAAAATAATTTGCAACATGCTAATTTTTATTGAGAAAATACGGCTTGGGGGAGGGGTGTCAAAGCTTTGTGACGTCATATCGTAAAAAAGGGGTGGGGTCTAAGTTTTTATGACAAAGTATGACGCTGGGGGAGGGTGGGGTAAAAATCGGCAACCTCGCGTGACGTCATTTATGGACGGCCCCTTCAGTCGTGAAGGGGTGACACCATGAGCTACCGCCCCGGGTGACACCAACCCTAGTGACGCCTCTGACTTGATGTCAGATTATAATTTATGTCAGATTATACTTTATGTCAGATTATACTTTATGTCAGATTATACTTTATGTCAGATTATACTTTATGTCAGATTATACTTTATGTCAGATTATACTTTATGTCAGATTATAATTTATGTCAGATTATACTTTATGTCAGATTATACTTTATGTCAGATTATACTTTATGTCAGATTATACTTTATGTCAGATTATACTTTATGTCAGATTATACCCTATGTCCGATTATACTGAAATTTCTTTCACTTAACGCCGAAAATCAAATTCCTTTTCATCGCTACAAATTCCGTTTCCTGCCTCATGTGAAAACAGCCGTGGAAGTAGTCGTGACGCCATCTTGCACGGATTGTATAACTATCACACGTAAGTAAACAATGAAGTTAGTTCAGGACATTCAGCCAGATATTCTAATAGGAAATCACGGCCAGCTTTGTATGGCTCTGGTTTATCCTTTTGTTAACTTGTCCTAGATTTCAAGAGTCTACAGCTCACAAACTATGGCGTTTAGAGAAATGCTTTGTTGGGAAAGGCAGTTTTTTATTTTCTTATCTTGTCTTATATATTACAGAAGCTCCTTCTTTACAGAAGATTATTGCGTCTTAACATTATCCATGGTTTATGTCTAGTCTTGCATTAATCAATAGAGTTTTAAACATCGATATTGTGTTGTTTCCCTTTTTTTAAAAGAAAGACAACTTATTTCACACGCAAATAATTTCTTTCAATTGTAGACCCATGTAATATTAGCCTTTCAATTGTAGACCCATGTAATATTAGCCTTTCAATTGTAGACCCATGTAATATTAGCCTTTCAATTGTAGACCCATGTAATATTAGCCTTTCAATTGTAGACCCATGTAATATTAGCCTTTTATCCAGTATTCTATGAGCATTCGTTGTTAAATACATGTATAAAGTTTTAAAAAAAATATATCTGTGGCTATCTTCCAATTAAAGAAAGCAATAAAATATTTGATGATATAGGTAAGATGCAAATGCCACCCAAATGTGTATTGAGTTAATGGTCTCCCAGCCAGGGAGTCCAATGTTCTTTTGTTGTGTAGACCCGTGCTTTTCTCGAGTTGATTTTGGTTTTTTTTTAAATTTTGTTTGTAATGGGATGTTTATTTTTGTCTCTATCGCTCAGCTCCTCGTGTCAGTAAAACAACGTCCTGTACCAACTGTGATGGTAAGTCAACAACGTCCTGTACTTTGATTCGGATATCTTGGTTACTTTGATGATCCCCCAATCTAACGACTGTGATTGTAAGTCAACAACGTCCTGTACTTTGATTCGGATATCTTGGTTACTTTGATGATCCCCCAATCTAACGACTGTGATTGTAAGTCAACAACGTCCTGTACCAACTGTGAACTGTGTGGTAAGTCGTCAATAACATAAATAACTTTGATTCGGATATCTTACTACTGTCACTCTAAGTCTAAGAGAAAACCTTCTGACAAGGTTCCCCCAATCTAGCGACGGGCCATGGCCCATAGACACGTATGGTGAGCAGGGGTGGTGCCGAGGTTGTAGCGAGTCGAAGTTGGGAAGCACATCGTTCCTCTGTGAGGCACCTCCGACAATGCTCTCAAAGAGGAGCGCCCCGGCGATGTCTCCTATCAGGAAGTTTCAAGGAAATTTTCCTAACAGCGTTAGGCTCTTATCTTATCTTATCTCATCCATGACAGATGATCTGTTGGCAATTGATGCAGCGTTCACAGGCCATCGGTACGACAGTCCACTCGACCACTCGACCACCGCGTCCATCCACTCGACCACCGCGTCCCGCTCAGGAAGATCTATAGCAGCGTTAGGCTCAGGAAGATCTATAACAGCGTTAGGCTAAGGAAGATCTATAGCAGCGTTAGGCTCAGTAAGATCTATAGCAGCGTTAGGCTCAGTAATATCTATAGCAGCGTTAGGCTCAGGTCAGGAAGATCTATAACAGCGTTAGGCTCAGGGCTTTAGACGACATTCCACACACAGGATGAATAGTGTAGCTTGAGAAAAGGGCAGGGGGATTTCTATGGATGTTGGGGGGGGGGTGTTGAAACGCCAATAAAACTTGTTTCCCACTGCCCGCCCCCGCTACCTTTTTTATTGTATTACAACCAACGAAATGTGTGGCCCTGTTCATTTCTGCAGTGTTGCAGTTCAGACGGCCGCAGTTCATCCTGCTTCTATGGCTGGCCCCGGCTCTACTTGGTGCTCTGGTCATTTTGATTGGCTACTACTTCTGTGAGTTGACACGACTGCTCTTGGTTTTTAAAAGTCAATGATACAAGATGGAGTTTTTTTAGCCACCGCCCGCGATATCCTTTTAGTTTTCATTTGCCTTCACACAAACACACGCATGCACCCACAAATGTTCAGTTTCATACATTATTCAATTATATTTAAAACAAACAAACAAACAAGCAAACTTTTATCCATACAGATGTTCCATAAACACTTACATTTTCCCGCGCTTTGGAGACCTTGAGATCTAAAAATAAACTCTTTCCGCCTCCATCCCGTTATAAAATTTCTTTTTTTTAATGCTTTAAACAAATTTTAATTCGCTTTTTTTCAAGCTTTCGTCGCATAGCACAAGGATCACCAATAATATTTTCATAAAACACATAACAGGGGTGGGAGTACAATCAGTGTTGGTAGGAACAAATGGCTATTGATTTGGCTATTAGGGACCATGAAAAGAAAGCCAGAAAACAATGAACTTACCGGCAACAAACATACACGAAAGCGAAGCGCGAAATTTGATATAAAATGTCTGTCTAAAATAAAAAGGTGACAGCCGCCAGACAGTGGTAATAGACCATAATGTCAGCCTGGGCCGTGGTTTGGTGACCCCCTGGTGTACCATAATGACAGCCTGGGCCGTAGTTTGGTGACCCCCTGGTGTACCATAATGACAGCCTGGGCCGTAGTTTGGTGACCCCCTGGTGTACCATAATGACAGCCTGGGCCGTAGTTTGGTGACCCCCTGGTGTAGCATATCGCAAGAAAGTTTACTGATCTTTAATGTTGTTTCCCGTTTGCCTAAGAAGCTTTGTCGCTTAATGGCAGAAATCTATAGACAACCATGGCATTCCATTTAACCCAATCGCAACAGTTCTTGTGTAACAACGATACGATATTTGAGTTAGAGTGCAGTTGGACTTGACAATGACAAACACTTTTTACTTCTGTATTAACTTGCACACTGATTAAAACGTCTATATTAATACTTTGACTTTAAAACACCGTTTCACGACAGCCTTCTCTTTAAGCAACATTTCGCAAAGATTCGTGCTGTCAAACGCTACTGAACAGAGTAACAGATATGAAGGCCTCGCAATATTATAGGTCAGGGGTCATTAAACTACGGCCCGTGGGAATTATCCAGCCAGCAATGTCAGTGTAACCTGTCCCCTGATGAAACACAAAAAGACTAGACCTTTTGATACAATTTTAAAACTGTAATTCGGGCGTGGAATGGGTTGCCTGATCAAACCAGAAACCAACACACTATCAACATTTAAACCTGTAATAAAAATAAAAGACCAGACATAACCATGGATAAGCGCAGGACGAAGTAATCTTCTGTGTAAAAGAACCGTTTGTATAAGATAAGATAGCTAAAATTGAAATCGGGCATTTAAAATACTAGGAGGTCAATTTAAAAATAGTGCATAAAATGCCAGAACAAGGAAAGCCATTTACTGATGGCTACTTCATGGTAGCATCAAATGACGAATTTTCGGAAGTACATGTAGCAGCCTTTCTGAAAGTTCAGTTGTTTGGGGAACATGAGAAACTGGAGATAAAATAATGCTACTAGAACATGAGAAAACTGGGAACTCTATTCTGTGTCACTGAATGAGTCTAGTCATCTCTCGCATACACTTACATACACTGAATCACTTACATGCACTGAATCACTTACATGCACTGAATCACTTACATGCGCTGAATCACTTACATGCATTGAATCACTTACATGCATTGAATTACTTACATGCACTGAATCACTTACATGCACTGAATCACTTACACGCACTGAATCACTTACATGCACTGAATCACTTACATGCACTGAATCACGTACAGGCACTGAATCACCTACATGCACTGAATCACTTACATGCACTGAATCACTTACATGCACTGAATCACTTACATGTACTGAATCACTTACATGCATTGAATTACTTACAGGCACTGAATCACTTACATGCACTGAATCACTTACAGGCACTGAATCACTTACATGCACTGAATCACTTACATGCACTGAATCACTTACATGCACTGAATCACTTACATGTACTGAATCAACGCCAGTTCAAGGCTTTTATTAAAGATATCAATTCTGAATTCTGCAACATGCAATACCAAACAACACCAAACAACACCAGACAACACCAAACACCAAACAACACCAGACAACACCAAACAACCCCAAACAACACCAGACAACGCCAAACAATACCAAACAGTGTTGAGGCGGATCAGCTGTAAACAAGTCCTGTTTCTGTTTCACGAACTCCGAAAACAAAACACATCTATTTGATTTTTTGTTTTTGTTTGAATGTGCCACTTTCTGATGATGATGGTTTATTTTATAGCTATAATATAATAGTCTATCATGCTAGTTGCGCTTATTTATCTGATCTAGATATTTATCACTAAAGACATCCACCCGAATACTTATCCATGCACACATCTTCTCATCCATTATGATCCATGCACACGTCTTCTTATCCATCCATAGTCTGCCCATCCATCCACCCGTCTACTTATCCATCCAAACGTCTACATACCCATATCCATCAAATTCACCTATCCACCCATGATTCTCATGTCCATTCATCCATCTTTTCCCCAATAATTAATACTACTATTGGAATCCTCAATGGGCCATGGATATATCTCAGAACTCAGAACCATCTTATCTTATCTGTTTACAGACGCTCCTTCTATACAGAAGATTATTGCGTCCTACGCTTATCTATGGTTTGTGTTTAGTCCTGCATTTTTATCAGAGATTTAAATGTTGATAAAGTGTTGGTTTTCCTGGATTCTTCAGGCAACCCATTCCACGCCCGAATTCCGGACGGGAAGAAGGAAAACTTGTATGTGTTTGTTCTTGCATACGGAATAAGAAAGGTGTTTTTATCCTTATGTCTATATATATATATATTCAAAATTGTGTTTTATTTCCAATTCAAATAACTTATTGTTCTACCCTTTCAATCCAAGACTCGTATCCCGTTGCTCGGTGGGGCAGACGTGGGGCAATCAAAGGGGGCCCGGAGCCATCAATCTTTCAAACTAAAAGTAGGTCAAACATCAAATTCCTTGAGGTCTGATCAAATAAGTTCTTCAAAGCCATTGCTTAATTGTCTGGTCACGCATGGTAGCATCTCCGTTAACAAGAGTAAAACATCCATACCCAAGGTGAAATCTGGCTCTTATTGGTCATACTAGATATGGCCCGCGGTGAGACATACGCCGCAGACTTGCTCCACTATACTATACGACAACACAATATTCAAAAAGAAACATATACATTCCACAGTAGATACCAAATAGTACACATAAATGTGGAGTAAGATTTCCAAATATTTAGTTGAGTTGTACTTATAACTTAAATTACAATAGTTACAAATTGTTTTAAAATTAATAAAACAAAAGAAAGATAAGCCTCGAGGTGACTTTGATAAATCTCCATGCAGAATTTAGACTATTATCTTTCTTGGTTTTCTCATCTCTCTCAACACCTGGTTTAGATGAATTAACGGTCATAGACGAGGATGAGGAGACTGAAGTCAGCATCATCGCAGACACCGATGTAGATACAGCTACCGGTATCACGGCTACAGGTATCACGGCTACAGGTACCACGGCTACAGGTATCACGGCTACAGGTATCACGGCTACAGGTATCAGGGCTACAGGTATCACTCCAGGTGATGGTTGATGACATACGCGTTGGGTTAGAGTTAAAGAGAGCGCAGTCACGTTTAATTACTATTTCAAGTTTTGTTTGGGATGAAATTCTTTGATCGATTACAAAGAATGAATTATGTTTTTATCACACATTGTTTACATTAGTCACATGAATCTATTTTCATAACAAAGATGATTACGATACCATGATTTGAACATGCATGTACTGTTATTTACGTAAAGGTAAATGGAAATATGATTTATAACACACGCACACCAACACACGCACACCAACATACGCACACCAACGCACCCACACCAACACACGCACACCAACATACGCATCCACACCAACACACGCACACCAACATACGCACAACAACACACGCACACGCACACCAACGCATGCACACCAACACACGCACACCAACTCACGCAAACCAACACACGCACACCAACACACGCACACCAAAGCACCCACACCAATGCACGCACACAAACACACGCACACCAACACACGCACACCAACGCACCACAGCAATAAAAGGAACAAATTTGCTTGTTCAGTTTCCAAAAAGATGATTTGTAATCTACGCCTTGTTTTGAGAACGCTTAGAATGTCAACAATTAAATATCTCAATGTATTTAATGTTTGTATTATTATGGTAGCAAAGTTCAACGCTACCAGAGGAATTTCTGATTTATTATTTTTTTCATTTGACTGAACAAATAAATTCATGTTTTTGTAAAACCTTTTCCTACCGGTGTTGAAGAGTTATTGATATTGATTGAAATCAAGATTTTAAAAGTAAAAGTGAATTAATAAGTAAAATGTAAAAAAATATTTTTTTAAAAAGGACACGCTTTTATTTACAAACACTTGCAGACTGAAACGCGCTGATCTCCCCTGTCCTTGATGTAAACACGGGAGTTTGGTAAACGAGGGCTGGAGTGAAACCAGTGAGCTGTGGAGGTCAACCCTAGCAGACGACTATACATTCGAAATAGTGATAAATAGAGATAAACTAAAAATTGATTAATTTCATTACGGTACATTCGATCGATCTGAAATTTTGATACAATGCATTGTCATCCAAGATCTATCTGTGGTAAAATTTTGAGATCTCTAGGACCATCAGAAGTGGTTTAATTTTACGTTACAAGAATTGAAGGAAGTATGGATGGATGGATACAACATGCAAAAATTGTGACTTAAATAAAAGCGTGTAATAATAATAATAATCACGTTTACTGCTGAAAATTCAAACAATATTCTTTTTGTCTTTTATTCCTTTATCTTACTGAAGTAACGCACTGAAGTAACTTGCTGAAGTTATTCTGGTTGCATACATACAAAATGTAAATTCGACTATCACAATGACCTGCACCAGTGAAGGAAATTGTTTAGCCCCCCCCCCTCCCTTTTCCCAAACACCGGTTAAGTCTGTTACCCAAATTTTTCCCCTAACTTATACAAAGCAGAGTTTTGTAACGCTTCCACTAAGCATGATGGTCCTTGATATTTAATACAGAATACACAAATGAATTGTGTCATTAAAACAATACATTAAAACACTACATTAAAACACTACATTAAAACACTACATTAAAACACTACATTAAAACACTACATTAAAACAATACATTAAAACAATACATTAAAACAATACATTAAAACACTACATTAAAACAATACATTAAAACAATACATTAAAACAATACATTAAAACACTACATTAAAGCACTACATTAAAACACTACATTAAAACACTACATTAAAACAATACATTAAAACAATACATTAAAACAATACATTAAAACAATACATTAAAACACTACATTAAAACACTACATTAAAACACTACATTAAAACACTACATTAAAACACTACATTAAAACTATACATTAAAACTATACATTAAAACTATACATTAAAACAATACATTAAAACAATACATTAAAACACTACATTAAAACACTACATTAAAACAATACATTAAAACACTACATTAAAACACTACATTAAAACACTACATTAAAACACTACATTAAAACACTACATTAAAACACTACATTGAAACACTACATTGAAACACAACATTAAAACACTACATTAAAACAATACATTAAAATAAATACATTAAAACAATACATTAAAACACTACATTAAAACACTACATTAAAACAATACATTAAAACAATACATTAAAACAATACATTAAAACAATACATTAAAACAATACATTAAAACACTACATTAAAACACTACATTAAAACACTACATTAAAACACTACATTAAAACACTACATTAAAACACTACATTAAAACAATACATTAAAACAATACATTAAAACAATACATTAAAACAATACATTAAAACAATACATTAAAACACTACATTAAAACACTACATTAAAACACTACATTAAAACACTACATTAAAACACTACATTAAAACACTACATTAAAACACTACATTAAAACACTACATTAAAACACTACATTAAAACACTACATTAAAACACTACATTAAAACACTACATTAAAACTATACATTAAAACTATACATTAAAACACTACATTAAAACACTACATTAAAACACTACATTAAAACACTACATTAAAACACTACATTAAAACACTACATTAAAACACTACATTAAAACACTACATTAAAACACTACATTAAAACAATACATTAAAACTATACATTAAAACTATACATTAAAACTATACATTAAAACAATACATTAAAACAATACATTAAAACACTACATTAAAACACTACATTAAAACAATACATTAATGCACAAGTACCTCTGAAAACGTATCGGCAATAGCTTAAAGTAATGGGGTAGTCCAGTCCAAATGCCTAAAGTAATGGGGTAGTCCAGTCCAAATGCCTAAAGTAATGGGGTAGTCCAGTCCAAATGCCTAAAGTAATGGGGTAGTCCAGTCCAAATGCCTAAAGTAATGGGGTAGTCCAGTCCAAATGCCTAAAGTAATGGGGTAGTCCAGTCCAAATGCCTTCAATACAAATAAATAAACACTATTGTTTAAATTAAAATTACATTTTATATTACCTACTAACTACTATACAATAGGAAAAAATAAGTAAGTAATTAAGTGGAGATTTGTTTAAAAATTTATTTTTTTAAATAACAAAACAGAGAGACGAAAAGAAGAAAGATGGGCACAGTTACTATAAAATAAAGCACAATAACAAACTATATTTAGTCATGTAACTGATTTGTGAGAGACTTTAAGATATGGTTTTTTAATGACTCCCTTTAAAGAAGAGATGGAGATTAAATATAGCAGCGTGTTATTGAATTCTCTCACATTGACTGTGAAAATAATGATAAAAGGAATTCTCTAACTATTCAAGAAAACATACAAATAGTTGACATATTATTTTATTTATTTCAACATTTTTGTTGTTGTTGTTAATTTAAATAATTTTTTTAAATAAAAAATAATTATAATATTTTTATACAAAATAAACAACATGTTCCAATTCAACTGCGTGCCCTCATTCCATTTATTTACCAATGGGACGTCACAACACCGATGCTGTGTGAAGAAAAGGTTCCCAATGAAGATGTCAGTAATCTACACTGTAGGACCACTACTGCCTACCAAGGGTCGTCATTAAATACATGTATTTTAATGAAACGTTGCTGGAAACTTTTCTCCTACAGTTAAAACATAAGACTTATGGGCGAAAACAAAATTAATTAATTAAAAACAATTAATCTTTTAAAAAAATTAAGAATAAAATCTTTATTCCTATTTTGTTTTCAATCTTTTCCCGATTTAATTTTGAATTTAGGCCTATTGAAAAATAATTCTATGAAATGATTACCGGTTGTAATGAAATCACTTTTCTAGATGAAGGAAACCAACTTGAGATACAGCTTGAAACAGAATAACAAACCTACAGTTAAATGATTCGTTTTAGTCAAGTAAAAGATGTACGTATGAATAATTAGTCTGAGTTAAGCTATTACAAATATTGTATATTGAAACTTTTAAAACATAACTTGGTCGTAACAATTAAATGACTGATGCGCATTGTTATATAATATGTGAAATGACAATGTACACCTGATTTTCACTCACATCGTTACCTCATAGTTCACTATATATTGTATGTGAGATCATTATAGAGTAGAATAGTGAGGTACTGATGCGTGCCAATATCCAAAGCATGTCCTCAAGCCTTAGTGAAAGACGCCTAAGATGGCTAGGACATGTAAAACGAATGAGCCCGGGTCGTATCCCCAAGGACCTCCTATATAGAGAACTGGCATCGGGAAAAAGAAAGACAAGTCGCCTTCGTCTGTGATTTAAAGATGTCTGCCAAAGAGACATGAAGGCAGCCAGAATAAACACAAGTGACTGGGAATGCAAAGCAGAAGACCGATCTACGCGGCGCACAGTTGTTAAAGAGGGCGTCATAGGAGCCGAGGGGCGAAGGATGGAGGAGGCTACAGACAGAAGATCTGGGAGAAAAGCCAAAACATTTGGAAGCACAGAACTCGTGTGTAAAAGATGTGGTAAAGTCTGTCACTCAAGGATAGGACTGCACAGCCACACGAGGAAATGCAACCCAACCCAACAGTGATGCACCATTGTCTCGCGAGACGGAAGGATGCCGACGATGATACACCATCGTCTCGCGAGACGGAAGGATGCCGACGATGACATACAGGGTAGAATGGGTTGCATGATCAAACCAGGAAAACCAAGACACTATCAACATTTAAAGCTCTAATAAAAATGCAAGACTAGACATAAACCATGGATAAGCGTAGGACACAATCTCCTGTATAGAAAGAGCGTCTGTAACTGTAACATATAAGTTAAGATAATATAGGGTCAACATAACATAATATCATTTATTTTATGAATTGGAGTCGGATATGTTCATCAGTTTATGGGATTAAGTTTTTAAGATACAACCTTTTCATACGTTAAAATAATTACCCCACGCCACGCATACACTCACACACACACACTGAAAGACACTCCTCCACCCCACACCATTTAACCCCACCCACACTCTATTCAGTTTAACCGTTAGCTTCTCTGATGGCGTCAACATCATTCAACTCTCCAGTGGTTCTGTTCTTGTTGATGTGGGTGTTTATGATTGGTGAGTATTTTATAAAACAATTACATTGTGTTGAATTGTTCGACGGACATTTATAAATGAAAAGGAGAAAGTATCCAATATTAATAATAACTTCATAACTTATATACCGGAAAAATTTAAGTAAAATGAATTTAAGATATATATCTAATGTATAAATCATAGTTTCACATATATAAAGTCAAATTTAATGTATAAAGTAATACATCCTTTCACTTTTACTACCCAATCTAATTTTATCTTCAATACAAGTTTTTCTTCCAGAAAACCCAGCGGCGTAGCGAAGGTGGGGTGAATGGGGACAAATGCCCAGGGTGGCATAAACCGATGCTATGCCGCTGCACCTAGCACCGATTATTTAAAAAAAAACACGACAACTTATCGTTTACTTAGGACTCGCGTCTTGCCTGACGGACCCCGTGGCCACCCATAGCATCATCCCCAACAATTTATCGTTTACTTAGGACTCGCGTCTTGCCTGACGGACCCCGTGGCCACCCATAGCATCATCCCCAACAATTTATCGTTTACTTAGGACTCGCGTCTTGCCAGACGGGCCCCGTGGCCACCCATAGCATCATCCCAAACAATTTATCGTTTACTTAGGACTCGCGTCTTGCCAGACGGGCCCCGTGGCCACCCATAGCATCATCCCCAACAATTTATCGTTTACTTAGGACTCGCGTCTTGCCAGACGAGCCCCGTGGCCACCCATAGCATCATCCCAAACAATTTATCGTTTACTTAGGACTCGCGTCTTGCCTGACGGGCCCCGTGGCCACCCATAGCATCATCCCAAACAATTTATCGTTTACTTAGGACTCGCGTCTTGCCAGACGGGCCCCGTGGCCACCCATAGCATCATCCCAAACAATTTATCGTTTACTTAGGACTCGCGTCTTGCCTGACGGGCCCCGTGGCCACCCATAGCATCATCCCAAACAATTTATCGTTTACTTAGGACTCGCGTCTTGCCAGACGGGCCCCGTGGCCACCCATAGCATCATCCCAAACAATTTATCGTTTACTTAGGACTCGCGTCTTGCCAGACGGGCCCCGTAGCCACCCATAGCATCATCCCAAACAATTTATCGTTTACTTAGGACTCGCGTCTTGCCAGATGGGCCCCGTGGCCACCCATAGCATCATCCCCAACAATTTATCGTTTACTTAGGACTCGCGTCTTGCCAGATGGGCCCCGTGGCCACCCATAGCATCATCCCCAACAATTTATCGTTTACTTAGGACTCGCGTCTTGCCAGATGGGCCCCGTGGCCACCCATAGCATCATCCCCAACAATTTATCGTTTACTTAGGACTCGCGTCTTGCCAGACGGGCCCCGTGGCCACCCATAGCATCATCCCCAACAATTTATCGTTTACTTAGGACTCGCGTCTTGCCAGATGGGCCCCGTGGCCACCCATAGCATCATCCCCAACAATTTATCGTTTACTTAGGACTCGCGTCTTGCCAGATGGGCCCCGTGGCCACCCATAGCATCATCCCCAACAATTTATCGTTTACTTAGGACTCGCGTCTTGCCAGACGGGCCCCGTGGCCACCCATAGCATCATCCCAAACAATTTATCGTTTACTTAGGACTCGCGTCTTGCCAGACGGGCCCCGTGGCCACCCATAGCATCATCCCCAACAATTTATCGTTTACTTAGGACTCGCGTCTTGCCAGACGGGCCCCGTGGCCACCCATAGCATCATCCCCAACAATTTATCGTTTACTTAGGACTCGCGTCTTGCCAGACGGGCCCCGTGGCCACCCATAGCATCATCCCCAACAATTTATCGTTTACTTAGGACTCGCGTCTTGCCAGATGGGCCCCGTGGCCACCCATAGCATCATCCCCAACAATTTATCGTTTACTTAGGACTCGCGTCTTGCCAGATGGGCCCCGTGGCCACCCATAGCATCATCCCCAACAATTTATCGTTTACTTAGGACTCGCGTCTTGCCAGATGGGCCCCGTGGCCACCCATAGCATCATCCCCAACAATTTATCGTTTACTTAGGACTCGCGTCTTGCCAGATGGGCCCCGTGGCCACCCATAGCATCATCCCAAACAATTTATCGTTTACTTAGGACTCGCGTCTTGCCAGATGGGCCCCGTGGCCACCCATAGCATCATCCCCAACAATTTATCGTTTACTTAGGACTCGCGTCTTGCCAGATGGGCCCCGTGGCCACCCATAGCATCATCCCCAACAATTTATCGTTTACTTAGGACTCGCGTCTTGCCAGATGGGCCCCGTGGCCACCCATAGCATCATCCCCAAACAATTTATCGTTTACTTAGGACTCGCGTCTTGCCAGATGGGCCCCGTGGCCACCCATAGCATCATCCCCAACAATTTATCGTTTACTTAGGACTCGCGTCTTGCCAGATGGGCCCCGTGGCCACCCATAGCATCATCCCCAACAATTTATCGTTTACTTAGGACTCGCGTCTTGCCAGACGGGCCCCGTGGCCACCCATAGCATCATCCCCAAACAATTTATCGTTTACTTAGGACTCGCGTCTTGCCAGACGGGCCCCGTGGCCACCCATAGCATCATCCCCAACAATTTATCGTTTACTTAGGACTCGCGTCTTGCCAGACGGGCCCCGTGGCCACCCATGCATCATCCCCAACAATTTATCGTTTACTTAGGACTCGCGTCTTGCCAGACGGGCCCCGTGGCCACCCATAGCATCATACCCAACAATTTATCGTTTACTTAGGACTCGCGTCTTGCCAGATGGGCCCCGTGGCCACCCATAGCATCATCCCCAACAATTTATCGTTTACTTAGGACTCGCGTCTTGCCAGATGGGCCCCGTGGCCACCCATAGCATCATCCCCAACAATTTATCGTTTACTTAGGACTCGCGTCTTGCCAGATGGGCCCCGTGGCCACCCATAGCATCATCCCCAACAATTTATCGTTTACTTAGGACTCG
This sequence comes from Ampullaceana balthica, assembly GCA_944989445.1. Classification (NCBI taxonomy): domain Eukaryota; kingdom Metazoa; phylum Mollusca; class Gastropoda; family Lymnaeidae; genus Ampullaceana; species Ampullaceana balthica. Next base: position 40,812 of record CALYLW010001613.1, on the reverse strand, counting down.
CGTCTTGCCAGATGGGCCCCGTGGCCACCCATAGCATCATCCCAAACAATTTATCGTTTACTTAGGACTCGCGTCTTGCCAGATGGGCCCCGTGGCCACCCATAGCATCATCCCCAACAATTTATCGTTTACTTAGGACTCGCGTCTTGCCAGACGGGCCCCGTGGCCACCCATAGCATCATCCCAAACAATTTATCGTTTACTTAGGACTCGCGTCTTGCCAGACGGGCCCCGTGGTCACCCATAGCATCATCCCCAACAATTTATCGTTTACTTAGGACTCGCGTCTTGCCAGACGGGCCCCGTGGCCACCCATAGCATCATCCCAAACAATTTATCGTTTACTTAGGACTCGCGTCTTGCCAGACGGGCCCCGTGGCCACCCATAGCATCATCCCCAACAATTTATCGTTTACTTAGGACTCGCGTCTTGCCAGACGGGCCCCGTGGCCACCCATAGCATCATCCCCAACAATTTATCGTTTACTTAGGACTCGCGTCTTGCCAGACGGGCCCCGTGGCCACCCATAGCATCATCCCCAACAATTTATCGTTTACTTAGGACTCGCGTCTTGCCAGACGGGCCCCGTGGCCACCAATAGCATCATCCCCAACAATTTATCGTTTACTTAGGACTCGCGTCTTGCCAGATGGGCCCCCGTGGCCACCCATAGCATCATCCCGAACAACTGCAACGAGGAGCCCAATCCTCACATCGTGATGTCCGGCCAGGTGACCTTCAACGAGGCATCCAGCAGCACGCCGTTTATGGTCATTCTTACGGACATTCGGGGGATTGTCAAACTGGTGAGACTGTCTTACTGTCTTATTGACATTAGAGGGGTTGTCAAACTGGTGAGACTGTTTTACTGTCTTATTGACATTAGAGGGGTTGTCAAACTGGTGAGACTGTTTTACTGTCTTATTGACATTAGACGGGTTGTCAAACTGGTGAGACTGTCTTACTGTCTTATTGACATTAGAGGGGTTGTCAAACTGGTGAGACTGTTTTACTGTCTTATTGACATTAGAGGGGTTGTCAAACTGGTGAGACTGTTTTACTGTCTTATTGACATTAGAGGGGTTGTCAAACTGGTGAGACTGTCTTACTGTCTTATTGACATTAGAGGGGTTGTCAAACTGGTGAGACTGTTTTACTGTCTTATTGACATTAGAGGGGTTGTCAAACTGGTGAGACTGTTTTACTGTCTTATTGACATTAGAGGGGTTGTCAAACTGGTGAGACTGTTTTACTGTCTTATTGACATTAGAGGGGTTGTCAAACTGGTGAGACTGTTTTACTGTCTTATTGACATTAGAGGGGTTGTCAAACTGGTGAGACTGTTTTACTGTCTTATTGACATTAGACGGGTTGTCAAACTGGTGAGACTGTTTTACTGTCTTATTGACATTAGATGGTGAGATGCTATAACTTATTAACTTATAACATATCTATTCAGACTTTACTCTCAAAATTAATTAAAGAACAACCCAACATTTATTTAAATGATACACGTAGCTTATGTATACTGTAATGTCGTTGTATGTTGTAGTTTGGATATGAATGTATACTGTAATGTAGTTGTATGTTGTAGTTCGGATATGAATGTATACTGTAATGTCGTTGTATGTTGTAGTTCGGATATGAATGTATACTGTAATGTAGTTGTATGTTGTAGTTCGGATATGAATGTTCTACATTGAATGCATTGATAATCATCTGTGTGTTATAATGTTTATGTAAAGCGCTGTGAGCCAAGCTTTTGTTTTGCTACTAGGGTACTGTGCTTTATACACGAAGAATTTGCCATTATTAAGAGATGTACAACGTTATGGAATATAATTTTAAATGTTAATTTTTTGTGGTGGTGGGGTAGTGAGGAAGAATAATGTAAAAAAAAACACACACTTTTGGTGGCGAAATTTTACTGTCCATTGTGTAATAGGCGCTTGATATAATAACTGTCAAATCATCCAGTGTATGAAAAGAGTGCGTTTGAAATTGTGCAATCATCTACAAAGGCTAATCATTCTGTAGAATGTGTCCTCATTTCCATCTGATATATCAATGGCAATTCATATTTTAAAGACTGGCATTAGTAGATAAAATGGAAACTAGAATCGTATAAATTATATAAACCAAATGTGTCCATATATTTTGTCCATTGGAACAAATCTGTGTTTTCACTTGTGACCAGATCTGTCGATTCAACGCCTTTGAGACTTACTGCGCGGATCACTGGAAGAGAGGACCGTGTGAATGCAACGGGACCGGGTCACGTTACTCCGGGTTCATGTACAGCGTCAACCTGAGGGCCAGTGCTGACATCGTCGGGAGTGTCTTCTGTACCGTGTTTGAGGGCCGGCCATACGCTGACACGAGAACCTGCCTTGACTGGATTCTACCGACCGTTTTAGGTGAAACATTGACATGAATAGTGGAATGGATTTGATGCCACCAACAATTTGTATCTATCTTTAGGATTTCCGTCTCTTCTCTCTGATTGGTCAAGTCGATTTGTTTTGATTATCATGTAGTATGTATGACTGGCTTCGGTTGTCCTCCTTTGTTCTGTCATCTCATGTCATGTCTCCTATTTATCGTAATTTATTTTCACGCCAAGCCTGGCTCTTATCTTCTCAAATCATGGAGGCCTTTCCTTCCTTGTAGTTAAGTCTTCAACGCATTACCCCCCCCCCACCCGCCCAAATATCATTTTCAGGAAAAGCGGAAGTAGACCTCTCCATTGACGATGGGAACGACTTGCTGGAACGGCAGCTCGGTTGCAACTTTTCGTTCCCGGGGGCCGGGGAACACCTGTTTAAATTCTGCGTGGACAACTCGAGGGCCCCTTTACTGACCTTGACCGTGGACGACGTAGAGGTGAGGCGGGAGGAGTACCGGCAGTGTCTGGTGGAGGAGGTGGTCTTTGACGGCGACACGGTCCTCAACTTCACGTACTACGACATGGCGTGCCGCTGGCGGGAGTCTTATACGTGCTTCGTGGAAGGTCAGCAGCTTGACGGTTGGTTGACAATAGTTGGACCTCGGGTTGTTCTGGTCCTTCTCATAGTTGGACCTCGGGTTGTTCTGGTTCTTCTCATAGTTGGTCCTCGGGTTATTCTGGTCCTTCTCATAGTTGGTCCTTGGGTTGTTCTGGTCCTTCTCATAGTTGGACCTCGGGCTGTTCTAGTCCTTCTCATAGTTGGTCATTGGGTTGTTCTGGTCCTTCTCATAGTTGGACCTCGGGTTGTTCTAGTCCTTCTCATAGTTGGTCCTTGGGTTGTTCTGGTCCTTCTCGTAGTTGGTCCTCGGGTTGTTCTGGTCCTTCTCATAGTTGGTCCTCGGGTTGTTCTGGTCCTTCTCATAGTTGTTCCTCGGGTTGTTCTGGTCCTTCTCAGAGTTGGACCTCGGTTTGTTCTGGTCCTTCTCATAGTTGGTCCTCGGATTGTTCTGGTCCTTCTTATAGTTGGACCTCGGTTTGTTCTGGTCCTTCTCATAGTTGGTCCTCGGGTTGTTCTGGTCCTTCTCATAGTTGGACCTCGGTTTGTTCTGGTCCTTCTCATAGTTGGTCCTCGGGTTGTTCTGGTCCTTCTCATAGTTGGTCCTCGGGTTGTCCTGGTCCTTCTCATAGTTGGTCCTCGGGTTGTCCTGGTCCTTCTCATAGTTGGTCCTCGGGTTGTTCTGGTCCTTCTCATAGTTGGTACTAAAACGTGGGGCGGGCGCTTATGAGGTTTAACATATGCAGTTCACTCATTCTCTCACATATAGAACAAAGTTCCCCACCTTAGTTTACTTAAAACACTTAACTACATACTTTGGAATCTCGGGTTCCTTACATCACTGGATCCAAGACTTCCTTTTGGGCAGGGAGCAAACTGTAATAATTAATGGATCTAAATATGCACCAATAAAGGTCAATTCAGGAGTTCCACAAGGAACTGTGCTAGGCCCCTTACTCTTTTTAATATATATAAATGATTTAACCAACAACATCTCAACAGGAACAAAAGTTAGGTTATTTGCTGATGATTGTATAATCTATAGTACAATTAAATCAGAACAAGATAGCAAAATTTTACAAAAAGACCTAGATGAATTGATTAAATGGGAAACTAACTGGAGTATGAGTTTCCACCCAGAAAAGTGTCAACTGTTAAGAGTAACAAAGAAAAAGAAACAAATTCAAAATATGTCATTCATGGAAAGGAACTAACCCAAACTAAAGATGCAAAATACTTAGGAGTCATAATAAATGATACATTATCATGGAATCCCCATGTCAATGAAGTTATTAAAAAATCAAACAAAACCTTAGGCTTTATAAAAAGAAACCTTTACAAATGTAATAAAGATATAAAACTAAAATGCTATCTCACTTTGGTGAGACCTGTACTAGAATATGCATCTTCTGTATGGGACCCATCCACCAAAGAAAACATTGATAAACTAGAACAAATCCAAAAAAGAGCTGACAGATTCATTACTGGAGAATATTCAAAACTGACAAGAATAACACCATTATTTAAATCATTAAGCCTTGAAACACTAGAGGATAGAAGAACCAAGAGTAAAGCAGTAATCATACATAAAGCAATTACACTGTAACTCTAATTTAGAAATACAACACAAAGATAACTTAATACAACCCTCAGATAGACATAAGGATAAAAAACACCTTTCTTATTCCGTATGCAAGAACAAACACATACAAATTTTCGTTCTTCCCGTCCGGAATTCGGGCGTGGAATGGGTTGCCTGAAGAAACCAGGAAAGCCAACACTTTATCAACATTTAAAACTCTAATAAGAATGCAGGACTAAACACAAACCATAGATAAGCGTAGGACGCAATAATCTTCTGTATAGAAGGAGCGTCTGAAACAGATAAGATAAGAATAAATTGTATCAAATGTCAAAGCATCCCTTAAGTATTCTATTCCATTAGTTTCTCTGTGAGTAGCCACTGCCAAGAATTTTTTTTGTTGAGCACTATACGTTTGTAAAGAATTTCGGGCATTTTTATTTATGAAGCTTTGAAAATAAAAAGATTTCTTAGTGACTAGCAAAGTTCCTGCGTCTGTTCGTGTGTTGAGCTTTTTGTCTGCATCTTTCAGTTCTATAGTAATATAGTAATATAGTTTACAAAGTAACCTCAAAATGGCTCCATGGTATATTCACTATTTTGTATTCAGAAGTCTGAATGTCTTGCTTGTAGAAGTAATTAGGTATTTCCAACAGTGTATGGACTTGGAAAAGAATGCGTAACAACGCTCCAGTGTACTAAAATAGTTGGAGAATTCGTTTCAGTTGGAGCATCATGTTAACAAATTAGAAATAACTGTTTGAACGAGTTTGACATGATATTTTATGTTTTTGCGCCTTTGTTGAACTCTTGTATACTTTCCAGCCCTTAAGATGTATTAACATACGCTGGGCCTGGTCAGTTCATTATTTTAAGATCATCATTTATTCAAAATCATTTCTGAAATGTCGTAAGCAGATTCACTTTTGCTTGAAAGAAATCTTTGAAAGATTCTACAGCGTCTACTTTTTTATTTTCAATCTTTACATATCACACAAAAGGACTTGTTTGATCCTTATGACAAATATATTAAGAGCTATCAAATACAATGGAACAATATCTTGTTATTGAAGAAAGATGATTTTTCCTAAAATTGCTAGGAGCTCAGTTTGAATTTTAGATGACACCTCTTTTCCCACTATGTTCTCGGAGTGCTCGAACGGACTTTGCAAGCTAATGCATTAGTTCCAGAATATTGCCTTTATTTGCAACAGTATTGCCCTCTCTGTGACCTCAAAAAGTCAAGTTCAATTTCGCCAGGATTTAATAATGTCAATTATTCTAACAAGAACTTCTTGCCACTTTGTTTTCTCTTTTACAACAACTAATTGTCGGTCTTTATTGATATTCTATTCTTTTGTATCCAATTTCTGATTCCTTCCATTTGCAAAAAAAAACACAACAACTTTGGTAATATTGAGTACTTATCTTGGCTTTTCTAACATTTTATTAAAATTTATTTTCACATTTTAATAATTAGCTAGTTATTAACGAGGAATTTGCCGCCGCCCCTCCCCCTTAAAGTTTGTATTTATTTGTGCCAAGTTTTAATTTGACTAGATAAGCAATTGTTTCTATTATTTTTGTTTACGCCACAAACAAAAGACATTAAAATTAAAATAAGCCATATAAATAAGCCAACAATTTTTTTCCAGTAGTTCACTTACATTAAAATCAAACTGCAATAAATTATATATACCAGCACATTATTGTCCTACTTTTAGCCCCTATGTTTTCCAGCTCAGTTACATTAGTATCAGAAGACTTAAGATTTATAATGGAGTTTGAAGTTTTGGCATTAGAAGAGCTCTCTTAATTTAATATAGTTCTTCATTTCGTTTATTTTTTAAAACCTTGGCTTTTCTTTTCTTTTATAAAAATGTATTTTCACGTTTTAACAATTAGCTAATTAATAACGAGGGATCTGCCGCCCCCACCCCCCAATTTGACAACAGGGCCGGCTGTCAAATTTTAAGAATCAATGCATTTATCACCACACCAGTGTCGCGTTCTCATACTAATTTAGCCTCTGTTTTTTTATTACAGTAGTATTAGTATCAGAAGAATTTATATCAAATAAAGAGTTTGAAGTTTTGGCATTTAAAACGTTCACATGCTTTTGGGTAGTTCCTTTATTTATTTTATTAATTTCTTATTTGGCTTTTCTTTAATTTCAATTTTTTAAAAAATCCTCCTCTTTCTTTAAAAATTTTCATATTAAAAAACTAATTAACGACTAGGAATTTGCCGCCACTGGCAAAGTGCCTCCCGGGGCATTTGCCCCCCCCTGCCCCCCCTCGCTACGCCACTGCATCGGGAGGAGTTCAGTCAGTTTCAGTCTGTAAACACGCGATGCGTTTAAAGAAATAAAATATTCGATATACTTTATAAATATACACTTAAACTAAAAAGAATACAAATGTACAATAAAAATTCACAGATTTCAGAAATAAGTGTGTTACACTAAAACGTCGATTCGTGCTTATTTCCACAGCTCCGTATCTCTGCTTCGACACACGTAAGTACTGTCAGCTTGACATAGATAAGTACTGTCAGCTTGACATAGATAAGTACTGTCAGCTGACATAGGTAATTAATGTCAGCTTTACATAGATAAGTACTGTCAGCTTGACATAGGTAATTACTGTCAGCTTGACATAGATAAGTACTGTCAGCTTGACATAGGTTAGTACTGTCAGCTTGACATAGGTTAGTACTGTCAGCTTGACATAGGTAATTACTGTCAGCTTGACATGGATAAGTACTATCAGCTTGACATAGGTTAGTACTGTCAGCTTGACATAGTTTAGTACTGTCAGCTTGACATAGGTAATTACTGTCAGCTTGACATAGGTTAGTACTGTCAGCTTGACATAGGTAAGCATTTTTTAATCTAGAATTTAGATAATATTCAAAAGTACTCTTTATATAGATTATACACACAAGTACTATTTGTATAGATTATATAAAGAACAGTTTGTACATATTGCACACACGTACTGTTTGTATTGATGATACACACAATTACTGTTGATATAGATTATGCACATAATTACTGTTGATATATTTTATGCACACAATTACTGTTGATATAGATTATGCACACAGTACTGATATCGCTAGATTTGCGCACGTAATTATATTACTAATATTACTCTTAGGTCTAGGGCGACACAAAAACACTAAGTTGTGTATTGTGCTTAGGGGCCGTCCATAAAGTACGTCACGCTCAAGAAGGGGGGGGGGTGTAAGAAAGTGGGACAGTTTGTGACAGGGGGAGGGGGGGGGGTAAAAATGGTCAAAAATAGCGTGACGTACTTTATGGACGGCCCCTTGTTTGTTCATTTTTTTAAAGTTTTAAAACTAAATTGTCTACAATTCGACATGTGACTTTTTAAAATCACCATTTGATGGAAAAAAAACTTTTTCAGTAGTGTGATTTGAAATTTTAAAAATAAAAATACAGCCTCAATAACAAAAACATTCTAAAGAAAAAAAATATTAAAAATATATTAAAAAAATAATAATAAAAATAACAATTTACATAATTGATATTTGATATGCATGTTCGTCCGTTCGTCACGCTACTAATTTTAGAAAGGAGCGCACCAAATTACTGCACCAAAAATAACTATTTTCAAACGTCCTCATAAAATTGTTAAATTTGGAAATACATGAATAAAATAAAAATAAATGAAAGCTCTGTATTATATTATTTTTAATTCTGTGTCTTTTTTCAAAATTACTAGATTTCAGCTGAAATATATTTATTTTGAAAACTTCCGTCATTTTTGACGGGTGATTACACTAGTAAAACTATAAAAACTCAATATTTTGAGGAACAAGTATTTTCAAGTTTTCACATCTCTGTTGAATTTAATTTTTTTAAAAATAATAATAAAAGAGATTATAAAATGTTTGGAAATATTTGAAGGCAATAATTTTTTTTAATTTTTGGTAAACTTTCACTCAACCACATATTTTTCTGACAAAACTGCATTCAGGCGGAATAACGATAGACATCTCAGTAAGATAAAGCGTCATTTTTACCCAACCCACCACATATTTTTTTTCTCTCCATTTTTATCACCACCCTTTTCCCCCTTATTTTCTTTTTATATTTTTACCCAGGCCATCACATTCCTGTTTTCATTTTTATTTCCACCCATTTTGCCCATTAGTTTTTACCCCTTTCCCCAGCAATTCTTTTTTCAAAAACCCTCACCCCCACCCCTTCCCAAATTTGTGTCTCCAGCCCCAGCCATCCCATCTCTAACGATCAACAACAGAGGCGATTTGTTGAAGCGTGATCTGTGCTCACTGTCTTACGTGGTGGGCGAGGTGCTGCACGTCAAGTTCTGTGTAAACGACACACGTCACCCTGAGATACAGGTCACCATCAACGGGGTAGGTCACAGGCCGAGAAGGGGTCACTGCACCCGTTTTAACTTCAGAACCCTGACTGGGAGGTCAGTGATTCGATTTACTCACCAGGACAAGTGCGCGTCGCGCGTGTACAGGTGTGATATCTATGGTGAGTCGTGGTGGTCCAGGGGGAATGTGTACAGGTCTATGGTGAGTCGTGAAGGTGGTCCAGGGGGAATCTGTACAGGTCTATGGTGAGTTGTGAAGGTGGTCCAGGGGGAATGTGTACAGGTCTATGGTGAGTCGTGAAGGTGGTCCAGGGGGAATGTGTACAGGTCTATGGTGAGTCGTGAAGGTGGTCCAGGGGGAATGTGTACAGGTCTATGGTGAGTCGTGAAGGTGGTCCAGGGGGAATGTGTACAGGTCTATGGTGAGTCGTGAAGGTGGTCCAGGGGGAATGTGTACAGGTCTATGGTGAGTCGTGAAGGTTGTCCAGGGGGAATGTGCACAGGTCTATGGTGAGTCGTGAAGGTGGTCCAGGGGGAATGTGTATATTTTGAAAGTCTTATTGAGATAGATTGGTGAATGTGTACATATTATACTTGTACACACCGCCATGTTACCTGATAAATAATCTTAGAAACATTCTCAAATGGCATTACTAACATCAGTAATGTCAATGCTGAGCCCATTCACATCTACAAATTAATGTATTTGTTTAACACATTCGGCAGAGCACTCGTGTCCTTGTTTCATGACCAGATACATAGATACATTATTTCACACCCACTTGTTAAGTCTTACTGAACAAATGACCATTGACTCGGACAACTGACCATTACTTACAGGTGTGCCCAAGATCACGTCACCGTTTGAACCTCTCAGCACGGACGTTGATAACAACAGTAAGTCTGAAGATGGTCCACCAGATGGCGCTGATGATTGTTACAATGTTACAAATCTCAGGGTTTTTTTTTCGTCGTTACAATGTTTTGAAAGTTGTTATAGATTTAATTACATCACGCATTTAAATGAACCTTTAATTTGTTTAAGTGTTGCATTGAAGATCTGTTACGTTGTATGTCGCTTAATTAATGGTGTGTTCAGTTGTCATATTTATGAACTGTTTGGTGTTTAAATTCTTGGGTTGAAGATGTTTTCAGATGCTACTTGCTTGTGTACCATCAATCATACCATCCATCATACCATCCATCATGCCATCCATCATACCATCCATCATACCATCCATCATACTATTCATCATACCATCCATCATACCATCCATCATACTAACCATGATACCATCCATCATACCATCCATCAAATCATTCATCCATAACTTGAACTGTCATTGTTAAGTTTATTTTTTCCAAGCCATTCATATCATAATTTGTTACAACGTTATTCTGTTTTTATGTCGTATTGTAACGTTAATAGATGGCTACGGTTAACACTTGGCCCTATTCGTTGGGATTAATACATGTATCATGTAAAGACCTCTAAGTAAAGGGCGCTAACTCTACCAAAGTTATTGGTACAGTTGAATATGTTCAAGTAAAGACTACCAAAGTTATTGGTACAGTTGAATATGTTCATGTAAAGACTACCAAAGTTATGGGTACAGTTGAATATGTTCATGTAAAGACTACCAAGTTATGGGTACAGTTGAATATGTTCATGTAAAGACTACCGAAGTTATTGGTACAGTCGAATATGTTCATGTAAAGACTACCAAATTTATGGTACAGTTGAATATGTTCATGTAAAGACTACCAAGCTATGGGTACAGTTGAATATGTTCATGTAAAGACTACCGAAGTTATTGGTACAGTCGATTATGTTCATGTAAAGACTACCTAAGTTATTGGCACAGTTGAATATGTTCATGTAAAGACTACCAAAGTTATTGGTACAGTTGAACATGTTCATGTAAAGACTACCAAAGTTATTGGTACAGTTGAACATGTTCATGTAAAGACTACCAAAGTTATTGGTACAGTTGAACATGTTCATGTAAAGACTACCAAAGTTATTGGTACAGTTGAACATGTTCATGTAAAGACTACCAAAGTTATTGGTACAGTTGAACATGTTCATGTAAAGACTACCAAAGTTATTGGTACAGTTGAACATGTTCATGTAAAGACTACCAAAGTTATTGGTACAGTTGAACATGTTCATGTAAAGACTACCAAAGTTATGGTACAGTTGAACATGTTCATGTAAAGACTACCAAAGTTATTGGTACAGTTGAACATGTTCATGTAAAGACTACCAAAGTTATTGGTACAGTTGAACATGTTCATGTAAAGACTACCAAAGTTATGGGTACAGTTGAACATATTCATGTATAGACTACCAAAGTTATTGGTACAGTTGAACATGTTCATGTAAAGACTACCAAAGTTATTGGTACAGTTGAACATGTTCATGTAAAGACTACCAAAGTTATTGGTACAGTTGAACATGTTCATGTAAAGACTACCAAAGTTATTGGTACAGTTGAACATGTTCATGTAAAGACTACCAAAGTTATTGGTACAGTTGAACATGTTCATGTAAAGACTACCAAAGTTATTGGTACAGTTGAACATGTTCATGTAAAGACTACCAAAGTTATTGGGTACAGTTGAACATGTTCATGTAAAGACTACCAAAGTTATTGGTACAGTTGAACATGTTCATGTAAAGACTACCAAAGTTATTGGTACAGTTGAACATGTTCATGTAAAGACTACCAAAGTTATTGGTACAGTTGAACATGTTCATGTAAAGACTACCAAAGTTATTGGTACAGTTGAACATGTTCATGTAAAGACTACCAAAGTTATGGTACAGTTGAACATGTTCATGTAAAGACTACCAAAGTTATGGGTACAGTTGAACATGTTCATGTAAAGACTACCAAAGTTATTGGTACAGTTGAACATGTTCATGTAAAGACTACCAAAGTTATTGGTACAGTTGAACATGTTCATGTAAAGACTACCAAAGTTATTGGTACAGTTGAACATGTTCATGTAAAGACTACCAAAGTTATTGGTACAGTTGAACATGTTCATGTAAAGACTACCAAAGTTATTGGTACAGTTGAACATGTTCATGTAAAGACTACCAAAGTTATGGTACGTGACAGTCAGTAAAGACACAAAGTTTTGGGTACAGTTGAACATGTTCATGTAAAGACTACCAAAGTTATTGGGTACAGTTGAACATGTTCATGTAAAGACTACCAAAGTTATGGGTACAGTTGAACATGTTCATGTAAAGACTACCAAAGTTATGGGTACAGTTGAACATGTTCATGTAAAGACTACCAAAGTTATGGTACAGTTGAACATGTTCATGTAAAGACTACCAAAGTTATTGGTACAGTTGAACATGTTCATGTAAAGACTACCAAAGTTATTGGTACAGTTGAACATGTTCATGTAAAGACTACCAAAGTTATGGTACAGTTGAACATGTTCATGTAAAGACTACCAAAGTTATGGTACAGTTGAACATGTTCATGTAAAGACTACCAAAGTTATTGGTACAGTTGAACATGTTCATGTAAAGACTACCAAAGTTATGGTACAGTTGAACATGTTCATGTAAAGACTACCAAAGTTATTGGTACAGTTGAACATGTTCATGTAAAGACTACCAAAGTTATTGGTACAGTTGAACATGTTCATGTAAAGACTACCAAAGTTATTGGTACAGTTGAACATGTTCATGTAAAGACTACCAAGTTATGGGTACAGTTGAATATGTTCATGTAAAGACTACCAAAGTTATTGGGTACAGTTGAATAAGACCTCCTAGTAACTACCCAAGTTATTTATGCAGTTGATTATGTTCTATTTCTTCAGGGGACAAATACAGCACCCCTAAACCACGTGATGACCATCAAGGTATGTTATCGAAATTAAAAAAACTTTACCCAAACTATACAATTTATATTAATAATTCCTTTTTATATTTAACATCAACAAAATTGTAACGTTATAAAATATAAAATCGACACGTCTTTTACCTGATTCTCTGGCGCATGACATAACAATAACTGTATGGTATGAGATTTGTTGTGTCCGGAGTAGTTAGGTCATCCTTTAATGTGTCCGGAGTAGTTATGTCATCCTTTAATGTGTCCGGAGTAGTTAGGTCATCCTTTGTGGCCGGAGTAGTCAGGTCATCTTTTAATGTGTCCGGAGTAGTTAGGTCATCCTTTAATGTGTCCGGAGTAGTTAGGTCATCCTTTAATGTGTCCGGAGTAGTTAGGTCATCCTTTAATGTGTCCGGAGTAGTTAGGTCATCATTTAATGTGTCCAGAGTAGTTAGGTCATCCTTTAATGTGTCCGGAGTAGTTAGGTCATCCTTTAATGTGTCCGGAGTAGTCAGGTTATCCTTTAATCCAGGGGCCTATAACTTTGATGAAAGCATGCGCCATTTTATCACTTAAGAGATGTGTATAGGGTGGCAAACACCCCCTTCCCCCTCCCCCACCCCCTGCCCAACAATCCGATCCTAGTAAACAAAATACACATTTATACATCGTAACTCATTTTACTACTTATCACTATTTTTATTAATAAAATAATGGATTATTTATTATACATCTGTATGTAATTGCGTAAATAAGACTTTTATTTTAATAAATATATTATGTATATAAATTTAAGAATAAAATGTGATGTTTATCAGTACTAGTAGTGTGAATTTCATGAGTAGTACAATATTTGTAAACTTACTGGCAGGCTACAAAAATCCACACGGTGGGCCCAGGGGCGGATTAAGACTGCACGGGGCCCCTGGCTGCAATTCAAACTGGGGCCCTATCCAGCCAGTGTACCTTTAGATAAAATGATTGCTAGCAGCTAATATAAGACTGTAACTTGTAAATATTCATCCAAAATGATTATTCATGAAAAAACCGAATTCGAAGAAATAACTTTTTGGCGGTATCCTAAAATTGAGTGTAAAAGACAATTTATAAAATTAAAAAACACATGAAAAAAAAATTCACACCACACCCGGGGATTGAACCCGCCACCGCTTGCACCACAAGACTTTAGTACTTCACATTCGGCCACGAGAGCTCATTTAGGGTTGTCAATTTAAAAAATATATATAATATTCTTTAATAATTTCTGTTATTGATCCTATCAAATCAGGTTTTTTGACTGCTAAGACTATCGTGTGGGAAAAGAGATCATTTTAATAGATGAGATTTTATTAATTTATCATATTTTCAGCAATTCATGTATACATTTGTCCACATTTATTATAAAATATGCTAAGTTTGGGGGCCCCAAATCATCGGGGGCCCCTGGCTTTAGCCCGTTCAGCCCCCCCCCTTAATCCGCCATAGGGTGGGCCACATATACCAGTCTCCTGCTTTAAAGGCACGTGACATGTTATTATACCTTTCTTAACGTGTTACTGTTACATTGTGCGGCACACCTCTAGCTTCACCTGAACAGCTAGAATCCCACATTAAAGTAAAAGCAAAACAAAATATATTTAAATCCGTGGTTCGAGTGTGGCCAAAGTTGATGACGTGGCCAGAATTAAATTTTTTGCTAGTGTCAAAGTCTGAGCTGAACTCGATGGCATAGCTAGACGTAGTTGGAATGGTCGGAGTCGATTAGTTTGGCCAGAGGCATGATTTGGTCACATTATTTCAACGTCGGTGGTTAACTAAGATACAAGAGATTAGCTTGTAGTAGCTAGCAGCTTTTATTAGCTTGTAGTAGCTAGTAGCTTTTATTAGCTTGTAGTAGCTAGTAGCTTTTATTAGCTTGTAGTAGCTAGTAGCTTTTATTAGCTTGTAGTAGCTAGTAGCTTTTATTAGCTTGTAGTAGCTTGAAGTTGCTAGTATTAACTTCTAATTGCGTGTAGTAGCTATTAGTATTTGCTTGTGTTAGCTTGTATTTGCTTGTGTTAGCTTGTATCAGTGTTTCTCAAACATTTAGATTAACGGACTAATGGACACCTTTCTAGAGAGGTATTAATTATGTTTCACTTTCAACTAGCCACGGGTATTCACACTGTGCGAACCGGCAACATAAAATCATGTTCCAGTGCGGGTCAGCGCGGTCCAACACCAATGTTCCCTCTAAAGTTCGTTGGTCCGTGTGCAAAGTGAAAAAACTCGTGTGCAAAGTTGCACAGCATCCATTTTCTTGTTCAATATTTTACTAATTTTGCTGCGCGGTCATTCTAAATTGCTGCGCGGTGTCTGTAACATGTCTGCGCGGCCGCGCAGCTTAAAGGGAACATTGCCCCCACCCTCCCTTGGTGAACACTACCTTCGTCGTTATAACGTCCTGCATGTTTTCCTATCTCCAGGTGTCAACCGGTCAAGTTATGCAATCATCCTGTACGGGCTGCTTCCCGCCACTGTGGCACTGTCCACTACAATTCTTTGTGCTTTCTGCTGTAAGTCTTTCCATGCTGCAGGGGTGAACCAATGAATTCGGCGAAGAAATCTTTCGTTCATTTGTTTCTGACTAGAAGAACGAGTGAACAATATTTAACGAACCTCAGTCACGTGACATCAATCGTCCACTTCTCTTTATCCATTTCCTGACTAAACAGCACATCCGACTATACCGCTTTTCCCTAAGTATCATTTATGTCTATATTACATCGTTTGATTGTGTCAAATTTTTTTCAATATCATATTTCTGTTTTTATCCATTTTGGTCTATATCACTGATATCACACTTCTGATTATATAACATTCCTATGTATGTATATTGTATATTTCTGTCTATTTCACAGGGATAAGCCGAAAAAAATCCCGGCATAAACGCTCAGGTAAGTATTAAGATATCTTGTGAAAAAAAACGAACATTTAAATTTTAAAAAAAATAAATAAATTGTGCGTGCATTGGAAGCTGACTGCTAGTCTAGGCAGTCTTACAGTCGGTGACCAAACGACACATCACTATTAATTCTTAATATTTTTTTGTTACTATAAAGACAAATAATTATTAAATATTACTTGAAAGAATTAAAAACCAGACTAATATACTCAGTAATACTTCAACTATAGTTCTTCATTTGAGGTGCGATCCGAGCAAATGAAAGTAAAATGAGAAAAGTTATGTTATATGTTCAAGTAATTCACGCAGTCTCTCGCCAAGTCCGTAACACATTTAAAAACTCATGAAGCGTGTTGCTAATTTGATGGTTATATTTTATAATTTTTTATTCAGACGTGGAATGGGTTGCCTGATCAAACACTTTATCAACAAAAAAACAACAACACAGTACTAGACATAAACCACGGATAAGCTTAGGGACGCTTTAATATTCTGTAAAGAAGGAATTGTTAATAGATAAGATAATAACTAAAAACGCATAAAATATAGAAGAATGTCAAGAAAAATAGTTTTCTTCTCTCTTTTGAAATGTCATTTGTGTCCAAGTCCAAGCAAAGTTCCACTGTTCGAACATCCATTATGGAATACATATTTAAATGAAAAAATTCAAATCCAAACATTCACAAATTAAAAAATAATATTTAAAAAATACGTTAATAAAACAACAACTTATAATTATTTAGTTGAACTTATTCTGACTTTGGTATCCAATGATCAATGATTTACAAGTTCATTTCCTGCCGCTCTCAAACTTCAACAATTCGGTTTCAACGTAGAAGTTAATACTAGACACTGGAAAGGGAAGCCATCCAATAGAAGTGTTCATTCTTTAAAAAAATAATAATAATCCCCCCCCCCGAAAAATTAGTTTCATTTTTTATAAGGGGGGGGGGTCAAGAATCTTAAATCTTAAATAATATATATATAATGTGATTCTTGGTTATAAAATACTATGTGTAAACATGTTTTTTCGACGGTCCTCACAGTTTTGAGTCCAAGAACAAGGCCGATACAACAAGCAGGTAACTCAACATTAATTTTAATGTCGATTAAACTGCTCCGGGAATAGCGGAATGTTTTGACAACCTCTACAAAATGGCTTAGATTTATTTATTCATTGTTCTGTGATGTTCTGTTTTAAATGTTGCTCATAAAATTATAATTTTCTCGCCCAGGTTTGATGCGTCTCTCATGGCCTACCTAGGGAGTCGCAGTGTGTGGGTGGGGTGGGTGGGGGCCGACCTTATAGTATACAGAAGACGTAGACGTATATATTCAAATATGTTTAGTTCCTCGAAATATGCTAAGATTCTAAGCTGTTAACTTGTAGATTGCAAATATATTTATTTATTTATATATTTATTTATTTATTTATATATATATTTATATTAGAGCTAAATGATTAGACCAAAGTTACCTCACACACACACACACCAAAAAAAAACTATGCTACGTATGTGCCATTGAATGATATACTTCAATAAACTAGTTAAAAAGAAAGCGGGGTGGGGGAGGTCCTATTATCTAGAGCAGTGCTTCTCAAAGTGGTGGTCCGTGGGCCATCCGCCGCCGGTCCGCAGAAGTTGTCAAAAGAGGACAGAAAAAAATTGTCAGTGCCGGGAAAATAGTGCACCGGTCCCAGGTGCAATGAAAAACATTCCTGCCGGTCCGCCATACTAAAAAGTTTGAGAAGCACTGATCTAGGGCGCAGAAATGTCTATCCATCCTAACTCTTCCTCGTGAAGTATGTTTGAGTCAAATCTAAAAATAACCTTGTTAAGTTGCCAGTACAAGAAGAACATTTTAACGAATTTGGCAGTTGGAGTATGCTATTTAAATAACATAGGAATGATGTCTTGTTTTTTTTTCAAATTCAACTATCATGACTTCAAAATGTATATCCTTCGAGAAATCCTTAAATATATTATACCTAGAATAAATAGAGCTATATCTTGTAGTACAATAATTTGATTTATAGTCCTAATACACAAAGCGAAAAGTATACCAGGGCTGATATGTTATGTTCTAGAACTCATTTTTCTGTCAACGTTCACACGGTATTGTTACACGTCTGTTACAGTTGAGGCAGCAAAGAACAGTAACAACGATGTTGAAAGACCTAACTAGAAAATCCAGACGTGCTACTGTGGTTCGTTCCAGTGCGCCCAGTCGGCTGAAGAAGTCAACCAACAAATGATCTGCTCCCAACACTGATATGGGCGGTGGAGGGTTCAATTCCTGTCTTATGCAATTTGTTGAGTTTTTTCTTCTTATGCAGCGCCATTCCCGGGGTTCATTGTGGATGTTTGGAATTTTAAAGAGGACACGCTCCGTGAGCGAACACTTACCCATCAATGATCTCTGATCTCTCTGCTGAGAGTTTGTTGTTTAAAACATTTGTCCATTTCTTATCGGTCATTTCTTGTTCCAAAGTTATGATCTTGATGATTAACCACGTGACTTTGTGTAGTTTATATTGAATACAAACTTATAAGTATGAATGAATTATCCATCTCGTAGGGGTGCCACACTTAGTTTTGCTATAAATTAAGCCCGTGCTTTTCTATTTAATGTGACATTTTGTTCATCCCTATTTCTGAGCTGACTTAAGAGACTGACTAAACGACTTTTTCTCTTAAGACTTTGAACTAAACATTTTCATATTAGAGTATTCTCAGATTCTGCCCAGAGCTCCCTTAAACTTTAAAATTAAAACAATGATTTCACCGCAGCTGTGTTTTAATTTCTTTTTATTGGTCTTATTTGTTTTTGTTGTATTTGTGCGTTGGAGAGCTCTTTGCCGAAACGTTCGTTGTTTTGTGACGTCTTGTGATGCTCATACTTACCATGTTAGCCATCTACTACACCTCTGACTTACACTCTCAGCACACAATGTCTTGGCCTGCCACGCCCACTTACACTCTCGGCACACCATGTCTTGGCCTGCCACGCCCACTTACACTCTCGGCACACCATGTCTTGGCCTGCCACGCCCACTTACTCTCTCAGCACACCATGTCTTGGCCTGCCACGCCCACTTACACTCTCAGCACACCATGTCTTGGCCTGCCACGCCCACTTACACTCTCGGCACACCATGTCTTGGCCTGCCACGCCCACTTACTCTCTCAGCACACCATGTCTTGGCCTGCCACGCCCACTTACACTCTCAGCACACCATGTCTTGGCCTGCCACGCCCACTTACACTCTCAGCACACCATGTCTTGGCCTGCCACGCCCACTTACACTCTCGGCACACCATGTCTTGGCCTGCCACGCCCACTTACTCTCTCAGCACACCATGTCTTGGCCTGCCACGCCCACTTACACTCTCAGCACACCATGTCTTGGCCTGCAAAACCAACTTAACCCTTTTCACCGTCAGCGGCCTCTCGGGTCCAGACCATTTCAATTGAACAACGGCACCGCATTGAACAGAGTGATCTATTATCAGATGTATTTAAAAGCTAAAATCTTTAAGCCAAAAAATTCTTTGAAGCATCTCTACGTGGCTTGTGTTGTGATTCGTGTTTCTATTTAATTTTTAAATTGATTATTAAAAATTTATTTCATGTAAAATTAATTACGACCTATAATGAATACACCAAGATTGACAGATCTATAACTATTTTGGGTGTTGAGTATAGTATAGTTGAGCATGGTATAGCTGAGCATGGTATAGTTGAGCATGGTATAGTTGAGCATGGTATAGTTGAGCATGGTATAGTTGAGTATAGTATAGTTGAGCATGGTATAGTTGAGTATAGTATAGTTGAGCATGGTATAGTTGAGCATGGTATAGTTGAGTATGGTATAGTTGAGTATGGTATAGTTGAGCATGGTATAGTTGAGTATAGTATAGTTGAGCATGGTATAGTTGAGTATGGTATAGTTGAGTATGGTATAGTTGAGTATGTTATAGTTGAGTATGGTATAGTTGAGCATGGTATAGTTGAGCATGGTATAGTTGAGTATGGTATAGTTGAGCATGGTATAGTTGAGTATGGTATAGTTGAGTATGGTATAGTTGAGTATGGTATAGTTGAGTATAGTATAGTTGAGCATGGTATAGTTGAGCATGGTATAGTTGAGTATGGTATAGTTGAGCATGGTATAGTTGAGTATGGTATAGTTGAGTATGGTATAGTTGAGCATGGTATAGTTGAGCATGGTATAGTTGAGTATGGTATAGTTGAGTATAGTATAGTTGAGCATGGTATAGTTGAGTATAGTATAGTTGAGCATGGTATAGTTGAGTATGGTATAGTTGAGCATGGTATAGTTGAGCATGGTATAGTTGAGTATGGTATAGTTGAGCATGGTATAGTTGAGTATGGTATAGTTGAGTATAGTATAGTTGAGCATGGTATAGTTGAGCATGGTATTGTATAGTTGAGTATGGTATAGTTGAGTATGGTATAGTTGAGTATGGTATAGTTGAGTATGGTATAATTGAGCATGGTATAGTTGAGCATGGTATAGTTGAGTATGGTATAGTTGAGTATGGTATAGTTGAGTATGGTATAGTTGAGTATGGTATAGTTGAGTATGGTATAGTTGAGCATGGTATAGTTGAGCATGGTATAGTTGAGCATGGTATAGTTGAGCATGGTATAGTTGAGTATGGTATAGTTGAGTATGGTATAGTTGAGTATGGTATAGTTGAGTATGGTATAGTTGAGTATGGTATAGTTGAGTATGGTATAGTTGAGTATGGTATAGTTGAGTATGGTATAGTTGAGTATGGTATAGTTGAGTATGGTATAGTTGAGTATGGTATAGTTGAGTATGGTATAGTTGAGTATGGTATAGTTGAGTATGGTATAGTTGAGTATGGTATAGTTGAGTATGGTATAGTTGAGTATGTTATAGTTGAGTATGGTATAGTTGAGTATGGTATAGTTGAGTATGGTATAGTTGAGTATGGTATAGTTGAGTATGGTATAGTTGAGTATGGTATAGTTGAGCATGGTATAGTTGAGCATGGTATAGTTGAGTATGGTATAGTTGAGTATGGTATAGTTGAGTATGTTATAGTTGAGTATGTTATAGTTGAGTATGGTATAGTGAGATGTATAGTTGAGTATGGTATAGTTGAGTATGGTATAGTTGAGTATGGTATAGTTGAGCATGGTATAGTTGAGTATGGTATAGTTGAGTATGGTATAGTTGAGTATGGTATAGTTGAGTATGGTATAGTTGAGTATGGTATAGTTGAGTATGGTATAGTTGAGTATGGTATAGTTGAGTATAGTATAGTTGAGCATGGTATAGTTGAGTATGTCATAGTTGAGTATGGTATAGTTGAGCATGGTATAGTTGAGTATGTTATAGTTGAGCATGGTATAGTTGAGCATGGTATAGTTGAGTATGGTATAGTTGAGTATGTTATAGTTGAGTATGTTATAGTTGAGTATGTTATAGTTGAGCATGGTATAGTTGAGCATGGTATAGTTGAGTATGTTATAGTTGAGCATGGTATAGTTGAGTATGTATAGTTGAGCATGGTATAGTTGAGCATGGTATAGTTGAGTATGGTATAGTTGAGCATGGTATAGTTGAGTATGTTATAGTTGAGCATGGTATAGTTGAGTATGTTATAGTTGAGTATGGTATAGTTGAGTATGTTATAGTTGAGTATGTTATAGTTGAGCATGGTATAGTTGAGTATGTTATAGTTGAGTATGTTATAGTTGAGCATGGTATAGTTGAGCATGGTATAGTTGAGCATGTTATAGTTGAGTATGTTATAGTTGAGTATGTTATAGTTGAGCATGGTATAGTTGAGTATGTTATAGTTGAGTATGGTATGGTATAGTTGAGCATGGTATTGGTATAGTTGAGCATGGTATAGTTGAGCATGGTATAGTTGAGTATGGTATAGTTGAGCATGGTATAGTTGAGTATGTTATAGTTGAGCATGGTATAGTTGAGCATGGTATAGTTGAGTATGGTATAGTTGAGCATGGTATAGTTGAGTATGTTATAGTTGAGCATGGTATAGTTGAGTATGTTATAGTTGAGTATGGTATAGTTGAGTATGTTATAGTTGAGTATGTTATAGTTGAGCATGGTATAGTTGAGTATGGTATAGTTGAGTATGTTATAGTTGAGCATGGTATAGTTGAGTATGTTATAGTTGAGTATGTTATAGTTGAGTATGTTATAGTTGAGCATGGTATAGTTGAGTATGGTATAGTTGAGCATGGTATAGTTGAGTATGGTATAGTTGAGCATGGTATAGTTGAGTATGGTATAGTTGAGCATGGTATAGTTGAGTATGGTATAGTTGAGTATGGTATAGTTGAGTATGGTATTGGTATAGTTGAGTATGTTATAGTTGAGCATGGTATAGTTGAGTATGTTATAGTTGAGCATGGTATAGTTGAGTATGGTATAGTTGAGTATGGTATTGGTATAGTTGAGTATGTTATAGTTGAGCATGGTATAGTTGAGTATGTTATAGTTGAGCATGGTATAGTTGAGTATGGTATAGTTGAGTATGGTATAGTTGAGTATGGTATTGGTATAGTTGAGTATGTTATAGTTGAGCATGGTATAGTTGAGTATGTTATAGTTGAGTATGGTATTGGTATAGTTGAGCATGGTATTGGTATAGTTGAGTATGTTATAGTTGAGCATGGTATAGTTGAGTATGGTATAGTTGAGTATGGTATAGTTGAGTATGGTATAGTTGAGTATGGTATAGTTGAGTATGGTATAGTTGAGTATGGTATAGTTGAGTATGGTATAGTTGAGTATGGTATAGTTGAGTATGGTATAGTTGAGCATGGTATAGTTGAGTATGGTATAGTTGAGTATGGTATAGTTGAGTATGGTATAGTTGAGTATGGTATAGTTGAGTATGGTATAGTTGAGTATGGTATAGTTGAGTATGGTATAGTTGAGTATGGTATAGTTGAGTATGGTATAGTTGAGTATGGTATAGTTGAGTATGGTATAGTTGAGTATGGTATAGTTGAGCATGGTATAGTTGAGTATGGTATAGTTGAGTATGGTATAGTTGAGTATGGTATAGTTGAGTATGGTACAGTTGAGTATGGTATAGTTGAGTATGGTATAGTTGAGTATGGTATAGTTGAGTATAGTATAGTTGAGCATGGTATAGTTGAGTATGTCATAGTTGAGTATGGTATAGTTGAGCATGGTATAGTTGAGTATGTTATAGTTGAGCATGGTATAGTTGAGCATGGTATAGTTGAGTATGGTATAGTTGAGTATGTTATAGTTGAGTATGTTATAGTTGAGTATGTTATAGTTGAGCATGGTATAGTTGAGCATGGTATAGTTGAGTATGTTATAGTTGAGCATGGTATAGTTGAGTATGTTATAGTTGAGCATGGTATAGTTGAGCATGGTATAGTTGAGTATGGTATAGTTGAGCATGGTATAGTTGAGTATGTTATAGTTGAGCATGGTATAGTTGAGTATGTTATAGTTGAGTATGGTATAGTTGAGTATGTTATAGTTGAGTATGTTATAGTTGAGCATGGTATAGTTGAGTATGTTATAGTTGAGTATGTTATAGTTGAGCATGGTATAGTTGAGCATGGTATAGTTGAGTATGTTATAGTTGAGTATGTTATAGTTGAGTATGTTATAGTTGAGCATGGTATAGTTGAGTATGGTATAGTTGAGCATGGTATAGTTGAGTATGGTATAGTTGAGCATGGTATAGTTGAGTATGGTATAGTTGAGCATGGTATAGTTGAGTATGGTATAGTTGAGTATGGTATAGTTGAGTATGGTATTGGTATAGTTGAGTATGTTATAGTTGAGCATGGTATAGTTGAGTATGTTATAGTTGAGCATGGTATAGTTGAGTATGGTATAGTTGAGTATGGTATTGGTATAGTTGAGTATGTTATAGTTGAGCATGGTATAGTTGAGTATGTTATAGTTGAGCATGGTATAGTTGAGTATGGTATAGTTGAGTATGGTATAGTTGAGTAATTGGTATAGTTGAGTATGTTATAGTTGAGTATGTTATAGTTGAGTATGGTATAGTTGAGCATGGTATTGGTATAGTTGAGTATGTTATAGTTGAGCATGGTATAGTTGAGTATAGTTGAGCATGGTATAGTTGAGTATGTTATAGTTGAGTAGTATGGTATAGTTGAGTATGGTATGGTATAGTTGAGTATGTTATAGTTGAGCATGGTATAGTTGAGTATGTTATAGTTGAGCATGGTATAGTTGAGTATGGTATAGTTGAGCATGGTATAGTTGAGTATGTATAGTTGAGTATGGTATAGTTGAGCATGGTATTGGTATAGTTGAGTATGTTATAGTTGAGCATGGTATAGTTGAGCATGGTATTGGTATAGTTGAGTATGTTATAGTTGAGCATGGTATAGTTGAGCATGGTATTGGTATAGTTGAGTATGTTATAGTTGAGTATGGTATAGTTGAGCATGGTATAGTTGAGTATGGTATAGTTGAGCATGGTATTGGTATAGTTGAGTATGGTATAGTTGAGCATGGTATAGTTGAGTATGGTATAGTTGAGTATGGTATAGTTGAGTATGGTATAGTTGAGCATGGTATTGGTATAGTTGAGTATGTTATAGTTGAGCATGGTATAGTTGAGCATGGTATTGGTATAGTTGAGTATGTTATAGTTGAGCATGGTATAGTTGAGCATGGTATTGGTATAGTTGAGTATGTTATAGTTGAGTATGGTATAGTTGAGCATGGTATTGGTATAGTTGAGTATGTTATAGTTGAGCATGGTATAGTTGAGTATGGTATAGATGAGCATGGTATAGTTGAGTATGTTATAGTTGAGCATGGTATAGTTGAGTATGTTATAGTTGAGCATGGTATAGTTGAGTATGTTATAGTTGAGCATGGTATAGTTGAGTATGTTATAGTTGAGTATGTTATAGTTGAGTATGGTATAGTTGAGCATGGTATAGTTGAGTATGGTATAGTGTGGTATGTTATAGTTGAGTATGGTATAGTTGAGTATGTTATAGTTGAGCATGGTATAGTTGAGTATGGTATAGTTGAGCATGGTATAGTTGAGTATGTTATAGTTGAGCATGGTATAGTTGAGTATGTTATAGTTGAGCATGGTATAGTTGAGTATGTTATAGTTGAGCATGGTATAGTTGAGTATGTTATAGTTGAGTATGGTATAGTTGAGTATGGTATAGTTGAGTATGTTATAGTTGAGTATGTTATAGTTGAGCATGGTATAGTTGAGTATGTTATAGTTGAGTATGGTATAGTTGAGTATGTTATAGTTGAGTATGGTATAGTTGAGTATGGTATAGTTGAGTATGTTATAGTTGAGTATGGTATAGTTGAGTATGGTATAGTTGAGTATGTTATAGTTGAGCATGGTATAGTTGAGCATGGTATAGTTGAGTATGGTATAGTTGAGTATGGTATAGTTGAGTATGGTATAGTTGAGTATGGTATAGTTGAGTATGGTATAGTTGAGTATGGTATAGTTGAGTATGGTATAGTTGAGTATGGTATAGTTGAGTATGGTATAGTTGAGTATGGTATAGTTGAGTATGTTATAGTTGAGTATGTTATAGTTGAGTATGGTATAGTTGAGTATGGTATAGTTGAGTATGGTATAGTTGAGTATGGTATAGTTGAGTATGGTATAGTTGAGTATGTTATAGTTGAGTATGGTATAGTTGAGTATGGTATAGTTGAGCATGGTATAGTTGAGCATGGTATAGTTGAGTATGGTATAGTTGAGTATGTTATAGTTGAGTATGTTATAGTTGAGCATGGTATAGTTGAGTATGTTATAGTTGAGTATGTTATATTTGAGCATGGTATAGTTGAGCATGGTATAGTTGAGTATGTTATAGTTGAGTATGTTATAGTTGAGTATGGTATAGTTGAGCATGGTATAGTTGAGCATGGTATAGTTGAGTATGGTATAGTTGAGTATGGTATAGTTGAGCATGGTATAGTTGAGTATGTTAAAGTTGAGTATGTTATAGTTGAGTATGGTATAGTTGAGTATTGTATAGTTGAGTATGGTATAGTTGAGTATGGTATAGTTGAGTATGTTATAGTTGAGTATGGTATAGTTGAGTATGGTATAGTTGAGTATAGTATAGTTGAGCATGGTATTGGTATAGTTGAGCATGGTATAGTTGAGTATAGTATAGTTGAGTATGGTATTGGTATAGTTGAGCATGGTATAGTTGAGTATGGTATTGGTATAGTTGAGTATGTTATAGTTGAGTATGGTATAGTTGAGTATGTTATAGTTGAGGATGGTATAGTTGAGCATGGTATAGTTGAGCATGGTATAGTTGAGTATGGTATAGTTGAGTATGGTATAGTTGAGCATGGTATAGTTGAGCATGGTATAGTTGAGCATGGTATAGTTGAGCATGGTATAGTTGAGCATGGTATAGTTGAGCGGCATCCGGGCAGAATAGCGACTGTCAAAACAGCGACCGTCATAATAGCGACTTCAAAATAGCGACTGTATCAAAACAGCGACTGTCAAAACAGCGACCATCATAATAGCGACTGCATCATAACAGCGACTGTATCAAAATAGCGACTTTTCTCTTTTGTTTGAGATAATGTTTGAAAATTTTTTGAAAAACTTACTGTGTCTAGCCTACAATGGAGTTTATAAAATCAAGAAAAGTAAGACATGATAAGCCATGCAGGTTTTTTGTACAGAAGGGACAATAGAACATTAAATACAATCAACTGGAGGTGTGTATAAATAAATGGTGTTGTAAAGAGTGTATACACATTTTCGGGACACATTTTTTTTTAATTCTGAAAAAAAAATAACTGCTATTACTTCAGTCAAATATATTGTGCAGAAAGCACGATAGAGATTAACTAACATAGATGCTGTCAATTAATTGAGGGGGATTGCGCTGGTAGGGGCAGATGTGACGTGTGGCTGCTTTTTTAAAACTATAGACAGTTCAACTACAATACTTTTTGATCCCCGGATGTTTTGACCCTTTTCGTTTTTACCTCGTAAAATTGTTTTTTTTTCCCTAATTTAAAAAAATAAATAAAAATAATATAGTTAAATATTATTATCTATAAAAATTAAAAACGGCATGAAATAGTTATTACACGCTTTTTTTTCAACGTTTAATTTAACACTAAAAAGTATACACACTGAAAACCAATCAACATTAAGGGCTAATTCATGATTGTGTTAAATGCACCACTCCTCTGAGGTAGCAAGTCCTTCCACACCTATCCAACTCCACCCCCACCCAAGGCAATGTGGTCAGATAGTCCTTTATAAAAGTACCTAGATTCTCTCAGCCCCAATCCCTTTATTTACCTTCTCCATAACACGGGGTCCATGGTCGTCACTTAGTCTAGCCTTCGTAACATGTCATTATGTAACCCCCGGACAGTTCGACCACAGGACGTTATGACAAGGGGGCTGTCCATATTGTTAAAAAAAGCTGCCCGGGTAACCATGATTCAAATTTTATTTTTACTGAGCAGTTGTTTGTATTTGAATGAATGCGTTTATATATAGCAGAAGTTAATTGTTTTAAATTTTATTTTAAACACAATTTTTAATTTCAATAAATACTTAATACAAATGTTGCTATTTTTTGGAGTTTTTATTTGTAACTATGCATTTACGTAGTTTTTTCACTAGGGGTCCTTGGGTAAGTTTAGACAATGAAAAGGGGTCTATGTGTCAAAAAAGATTGGAACCACTGTGTTAGGTGAACGGTTGGACAAGAAAAGCTATGTGGTGAAGTCGCTGTTATGACAGTCGCTCTTTTGATACAGTCGCTATTTTGAAGTCGCTATTATGACGGTCGCTGTTTTGATATAGTCGCTATTTTGAAGTCGCTATTATGACGGTCGCTGTTTTGACAGTCGCTATTTTGAACCCGTGCCAGTTGAGCATGGTATAGCTGAGCTGACAACATTGATTTATCAAAGATTGTGCAATGGGAAAAATCATAAAACTTCACACAAAAAATGAAAGCTAAAATAAACAAGCAATTATTTCTAACATTAAATTGTATGGTGTCTTTATTATCACCTTCTAATCAAAATTTACTTTATATCATCAACATATTTTTTCTGAAAAAAAAGCGTGGCGGCGGCTACACCACTGAATTTCCCTGACATCAGTAAAAAAGTAGATTTTTTACCCCACATTCTTTTAGTCTCACTTAACTGCACAACAGCTTTCCTTCTGCACCATTGGTCATTAGTTGGGCAGAGTCAGCAGTAAATGTTATTTTCTTCGTGGCTGTGAATTCACACTAATGTATCTTGGCTCACATACAAACATGAACATTCCAGAAGAAAAAAACCCAATAAAAGTTTGTTCAATTAATTAACCATCAAATTATTTAATGTTCAATAGAATACTTAAAACAAAAGAAATATGTAAGATAGTAATAATAGTCTTATGAAAGTAATTACAAGATAATGAAATTAATGATATTCATATGAAATTCATTAAAATATTTAAAAATGATTGTATGACCATGAGTTCGGAGAGTAATTTGTAAACATATCATAAATGAAAATTTGGTTGGCAGGTTGTAATGACATACTAGGATCAAACCCTGTAAGTATCCATTGATGCAGAATATCATTCGGTGTGCTTAATCCATCACTCTTGTTGAGTCTGATAAAATTTGATAGTAGACTCGGGTTATTCATCGTTAACTTCCTCATATCTGTAGGGAAGGAAGGAAAATATAAGATTTGAAAATACAAAAAATCACATTTAGTGTACAGTAGTTTCTTCTTTCTTAGAGACAAATCTTTCACCAGATAACTTTCATGAGTAACCCCCCTCCCCCCATTAAGAAGAAACAGCAATGCCCCATATTTACATTTATGAAAATGTTTGTTTCGTTTTCATTAAAAAATGGTTTAAAAATAATTCAAGAATCTTGGGTCAAAATGGTTGAAACTAGGGCTGTTAACGATCAATTTAAATTTAATCGTTAACTTTTGAAAAATTAATGATTAATTCATCGTTAATTTCGATTAAAGCCGAAAATTGAAATTTATGGTGTCATAAGTAAACATTTATTAAAATACTTGAAAATCGAAATAACAGTGGAATGTCTCTTTATATAAAATCTATCAAACAACAACGCAAACAGACAAGTGTATTGACATTACTTGGTTCACGTGATGAGCGGGTCTTATTGACAATATAACCAGCCGAGCTGAACAATCGTTCACAAGGCTTTAGATTGTCTCAGCTGAAGTTTCCGATACCGTAGTGGATGTTTGGTTTGCAGGTGATATGTCTGCAAAGTGTTTAGAACTATGGTAGCAATGTTCCCTTTAAGCAGCGAGGCTGCGCAGATATTTGACCCACGCCACGCAGGAGTTTAGAATCACCGCGCAGCAAATTTTGTAAAATATTGCACAAAAAATGAACGTTGTGCAACTTTGCACATGAGTTGCTTTTTAACTTAACACAAGGACCAACGAAGCTTAGACTTAGAGGGAATATTGCATGGTAGGCAAAAGATTTCTCTCAATGGACACAATAACCTTCTAATTAATCGTTAATTTCCGCAGCCCTAGTTGAAACATTTCAATGAAATGTCTGTGGTTGTGGCAAAATGAAAATAATATCAGTTATTGAAACAAGACAAATGCTCTAGGTATATTGATACTTCATTGTGGCATCTGATGATGCAAAAACAGTTCCCTGTTTTTATTCTCTTTTTGGGTAGATTTTTCAACTAATAATTCTATATATTGCTAGATTTCTGCTTTCATGTAGAAAATACTAAATTTAAGAAAAGAAGTATTGCCTCAAACTTATTTCTCACAAATATTTTGTTTATAAATGTGTTTTTAGTACTATTGACCATGACAATTTTTATTAATGTGTTTTAGTACTATTGACCATGACAATGTTTATAAATAACCCTCAAAGCAAACAATCTTACTTCATAAGGCGTTTTCTTAATTCTTTCATCTGGTCGTTTTTCCTTTGTAGCATTTGTTTCAGGTTTTTAAATGGGTTTGTTTGACTGACTTTCTTTTCTAGTTCCTGAAATGACATGTTGATTAGATTTTGTTGGCTCACAATTTCAAAGTGACTAGGAAAAAAAAAGGAAAGAGAAAAAGAAACCTACTAATTCTTACTGCAAATTATAACAAGAAGCTAGAATGATAGATTCTTTGTTCATGAGCCATTAAGATAAGAAGATAAGGAACAAAACAGTTTTAAAAGGTCTCCATAAAATTATGAATCTAACCTAAAAGAAGCATCAATTGTTTTCTTTGTTGACTGGTGATTTTTTAACTTACCTTTTCTGCAAGCTCTAACATCTCCCTAATTCTCAGTAATTCATGCTTTGTGTTGGCCATTTCTTTCTCCGCTTGCTCCTGCGGATACTTGGCCTTTCTTACGCTCCTAAACAGAACATTTGTAGACATTTAACATTTAAATTTCACTGATTAGCTGGGGAAAATATGTTGTAACCATTTCAGCTCTGCTCATTAGGCATCATCCAGACAGCCGAATGGTCCTAGATACAAAGTTAAATGAAATCTTGTAAAGTAATATTTATTATTGATGCATCTGAAACTACAGCTTTCTAAGCAAATAGGTCCATGATTTTTAACAAATTCGTGTCATATTATTCAAATTTATTAATATTATTATTATTTCTATGGCATCTCCATGTACTGTACAATTTCTCTGTCTATTCACCCTCTCCTCCCCCTCTGCAGACAAATGTGCTCCCCACGTTCTAAGACACACATTTAAACATGTGGTGTAAGATCGTGTTATTTTTGTGCTCCTAAACAATGGAATTTTCTCCCATAACACATTCTTAACATTCCTAGTACTCAGGCCTTTAAAATTGCACTCAAAGGTCATATTTTCAAACTATAATTTCAAAACTTACATTTGGCTTTTTTTTTGACTGCCTGACTTATGTGTGCCACCCATGTCATTGTATGTTTTGTTATTTTATCAAATGTTTTGTATTTAGTGTTTATTGGCAGTGTGATGAGCCTAGTCCCAGCCATTATAAGTTCTCATTAGATTGTCACTGTTAATTGTCACATGATCAATTACATTATTATTGTTTATTGTCACATGATCAATTATTATTGTTTCCTGACATAACTAAGGTCACCACTTCAATAAAGTGGTTAGCAGTAAACATCTTTTACAATGGTGTTAGCAGTAAACATCTTTTACAATGGTGTTAGCAGTAAACATCTTTTACAATGGTGTTAGCAGTAAACATCTTTTACAATGGTGTTAGCAGTAAACATCTTTTACAATGGTGTTAGCAGTAAACATCTTTTACAATGGTGTTAGCAGTAAACATCTTTTACAATGGTGTTAGCAGTAAACATCTTTTACAATGGTGCTAACATAAACTGATTTCTTGTTGGGCCAGTTAGTGAAGGGATTCATAATTACAATAACAAAAATTAGCAAAAGAGTATAATTAAATTTTTAAAAAATTCTTATTTTGATTGAGCAGTTGTTTTAAAAGAATTTCTTTCTACTTAAAAACTGTACTTGTTTTTAGGTTCTGCATCAAATCTTGACCACGAGACTGACCATGAGACAGGTCCATGAATGGTTCAGTGATTAAATGTGACATTATCTAACGGCCAGGCAGTGTCACCACTCAAGAGAACAGGGTTGTAGTTAGATATAAAGTGCTGCTGCTGGTGGAGTAAGTGTTCAGTAGTGAGAGTGAATGGGACAAGTTAGTGTTGATATGGGACAAGTTAGTGTTGATATGGGACAAGTTAGTGTTGATATGGGACAAGTTAGTGTTGATATGGGACAAGTTAGTGTTGATATGGGACAAGTTAGTGTTGATATGGGACAAGTTAGTGTTGATATGGGACAAGTTAGTGTTGATATGGGACAAGTTAGTGTTGATACGGGACAAGTTAGTGTTGATATGGGACAAGTTAGTGTTGATACGGGACAAGTTAGTGTTGATATGGGACAAGTTAGTGTTAATATGGGACAAGTTAGTGTTGATACAGGACAAGTTAGTGTTGACATGGGACAAGTTAGTGTTGATATGGGACAAGTTAGTGTTGACATGGGACAAGTTAGTGTTGACATGGGACAAGTTAGTGTTGATATGGGACAAGTTAGTGTTGATATGGGACAAGTTAGTGTTGATATGGGACAAGTTAGTGTTGATACGGGACAAGTTATTGTTGACATGGGACAAGTTAGTGTTGATATGGGACAAGTTAGTGTTGATATGGGACAAGTTAGTGTTGATATGGGACAAGTTAGTGTTGATACGGGACAAGTTAGTGTTGACATGGGACAAGTTAGTGTTGATATGGGACAAGTTATTGTTGATACGGGACAAGTTAGTGTTGACATGGGACAAGTTAGTGTTGATATGGGACAAGTTAGTGTTGATACGGGACAAGTTAGTGTTGACATGGGACAAGTTAGTGTTGATATGGGACAAGTTATTGTTGATACGGGACAAGTTAGTGTTGACATGGGACAAGTTAGTGTTGATATGGGACAAGTTAGTGTTGATACGGGACAAGTTAGTGTTGACATGGGACAAGTTAGTGTTGATATATTCATTTAGTATAAGTGTCAGAGAAGTGGGACAAGTTAGTGTTGATACGGGACAAGTTAGTGTTGATATGGGACAAGTTAGTGTTGATATGGGACAAGTTAGTGTTGATATGGGACAAGTTAGTGTTGACATGGGACAAGTTAGTGTTGATACGGGACAAGTTAGTGTTGATACGGGACAAGTTAGTGTTGATATGGGACAAGTTAGTGTTGATACGGGACAAGTTAGTGTTGATATGGGACAAGTTAGTGTTGACATGGGACAAGTTAGTGTTGATATGGGACAAGTTAGTGTTGATATGGGACAAGTTAGTGTTGATATGGGACAAGTTAGTGTTGATATGGGACAAGTTAGTGTCGATATGGGACAAGTTAGTGTTGATATGGGACAAGTTAGTGTTGATATGGGACAAGTTAGTGTTGATATGGGACAAGTTAGTGTTGATATGGGACAAGTTAGTGTTGATATGGGACAAGTTAGTGTTGATATGGGACAAGTTAGTGTTGATATGGGACAAGTTAGTGTTGATATGGGACAAGTTAGTGTTGATATGGGACAAGTTAGTGTTGATATGGGACAAGTTAGTGTTGATATGGGACAAGTTAGTGTTGACATGGGACAAGTTAGTGTTGACATGGGACAAGTTAGTGTTGATATGGGACAAGTTAGTGTTGATATGGGACAAGTTAGTGTTGATATGGGACAAGTTAGTGTTGATATGGGACAAGTTAGTGTTGATATGGGGCAAGTTAGTGTTGATATGGGACAAGTTAGTGTTGACATGGGACAAGTTATTGTTGATACGGGACAAGTTAGTGTTGACATGGGACAAGTTAGTGTTGATATGGGACAAGTTAGTGTTGATATGGGACAAGTTAGTGTTGACATGGGACAAGTTAGTGTTGACATTGGACAAGTTAGTGTTGACATGGGACAAGTTAGTGTTGATACGGGACAAGTTAGTGTTGACATGGGACAAGTTAGTGTTGATATGGGACAAGTTAGTGTTGATACGGGACAAGTTAGTGTTGACATGGGACAAGTAAGTGTTGATACGGGACAAGTTAGTGTTGATACGGGACAAGTTAGTGTTGATACGGGACAAGTTAGTGTTGATATGGGACAAGTTAGTGTTGATATATTCATTTAGCATAAGTGACACTTAATAAGTGTCAGAGAAGTGGGACAAGTAAGTGTTGATACGGGACAAGTTAGTGTTGATACGGGACAAGTTAGTGTTGATACGGGACAAGTTAGTGTTGATACGGGACAAGTTAGTGTTGATATATTCATTTAGCATAAGTGTCAGAGAAGTGGGACAAGTAAGTGTTGATACGGGACAAGTTAGTGTTGATACGGGACAAGTTAGTGTTGATACGGGACAAGTTAGTGTTGATATATTCATTTAGCATAAGTGTCAGAGAAGTGGGACAACTAAGTGTTGATACGGGACAAGTAAGTGTTGATACGGGACAAGTTAGTGTTGATACGGGACAAGTTAGTGTTGATACGGGACAAGTTAGTGTTGATACGGGACAAGTTAGTGTTGATACGGGACAAGTTAGTGTTGATATATTCATTTAGCATAAGTGTCAGAGAAGTGGGACAAGTAAGTGTTGATACGGGACAAGTTAGTGTTGATACGGGACAAGTTAGTGTTGATACGGGACAAGTTAGTGTTGATACGGGACAAGTTAGTGTTGATACGGGACAAGTAAGTGTTGATATATTCATTTAGCATAAGTGTCAGAGAAGAATAAAATCTTTAAATACTTTTTTTTAACATTGTAGGCGATCTTAAGCGATTCTTATTTAAAGAAAATGGGATTTATAAAGAATAAATGTGAAATACTACTTCTTTTGTTTGTAAATTTTATTATAATGCATTATACAAAGAAAGTGTTTCTAAACGCATTTTCAACAATAAAGTATATTCAACTTTTTATCGTCTCCATGAAGTATTTTAAGCAATTTAAAAATGCTAAATTTTTAAAGGGCATTTTGACCTCTCTTGAATACAGGTTGTTTTTAAAAAAAAATCTATTTTAAATATTTTTTAAAATATATTTTTAATCCCTTTTTGTGGCATACTTGAAGCCATCGAACGATTAACTAACAGAAAAACTTCCATCGGACGCCCAGATCATCTGAGATGTTAACACTCATCCCCACCAACAGCCAGATAATCTGAGATGTTAACACTCATCCCCACCAACAGCCAGATAATCTGAGATGTTAACACTCATCCCCACCAACAGCCAGATAATCTGAGATGTTAACACTCATCCCCACCAACACCCAGATAATCTGAGATATTAACACTCATCCCCACCAACACCCAGATAATGTGAGATGTTAACACTCATCCCCACCAACACCCAGATAATCTGAGATGTTAACACTCATCCCCACCAACACCCAGATAATCTGAGATGTTAACACTCATCCCCACCAACACCCAGATAATCTGAGATGTTAACACTCATCCCCACCAACACCCAACAAAACTCGTGATCACCTGATCAATCTGCAGCTGAAGTTCAGCCATCTGTCGGCTCATGTTTGAAATTTCTTCGGGCGTTGCTCCAGGCTAAATTAGATTACATTAGTCAAGCTAGATTAACAAATTTATACGGCAATTCTAGTTGGTATAAAATTAGACATTTAGAATTTTGTAGTTCAAAGAAACCCGAAACTTACATCAGGTAATCTAAAAACCTAAACTTATATCAGGTAATCTAAAAACCTAAACTTACATCAGGTAATCTAAAAACCTAAACTTACATCAGGTAATCTAAAAACCTAAACTTACATCAGGTAATCTAAAAACCTAAACTTACAACAGGTAATCTAAAAACCTAAACTTACATCAGGTAATCTAAAAACCTCTCATTCAAAAAATTACTTTTTTTCTCTAGAAATGTGAAATATAAAAGTTAAGCAAGTTACTGGAATGCCTGCAGAAGATGCCAAATAAAAGCACAGCTGCGCTGTTCTGCCAACTTTCCACCTCCCTGTCACGGATGACCAATTTCCCCCCTTTAACTTGTGAGCTGCGCACGGTGGTGTTGTTGGCTTGTTGGAGCGAAAGCGTGAAAAGAGAGAGTTTTTTTGGTTGACGTGTTTGGAATGTGTGTAGAAGCAACGAGAATGCCAGTCACGACTCTGGAGGAGATCATAGCACTGGTGGATGCCCTGCAACTCAGAGGTGAGGAAAGAAGAGATTACATAGAGAGAGAGGTACAACGAGTGAGAGATGCTGAGAGAGAGGCGGCCGAGAGAGAAATGGCGGCCAGGGCGGCCGAGAGAGAGGCAAGGTTAGAAGCCAAGAGAATTGAAGCTGCTAATGTAGGAAATGCAAATGGGACTGACAACAGACCAAGACAGCCTAAGCTTCCACCATTCACAGATGGGGTTGACCAGCTGGATGGCTACCTGACGAGGTTTGAAACTTTTGCTAGGATCAGTAAATGGCCAGAAAGTGACTGGGCGGTGTCACTAAGTGCGCTTCTGTCTGGTCGAGCATTGGAGGTATACTCTAGAATGCCTTACGAGGACGCGTTGGTATACCAAAAGGTGAAGGAAGTGCTTTTAAAGCGTTACAATCTCACCGAGGAGGGCTACAGAAACTTATTCAGAAAGAGCAAACCCCAGGCAGATGAATCGCCATCCATTTTTATAGGAAGAATTCGGAGCTATTTGTCGAAATGGATTATCTTGTCGGATATTGATAAAACAGTTGACGGTCTTAGAGACCTCATAGTGAAAGAGCAATTTATGGCTGTGTGTCCCGAAGATCTGGTGATTTATCTAAGGGAGCAAAATAATGACACCCTGGAGGAAGTTTCCAGAGTGGCTGAATTATTCCTGGAGGCCAGGAATAGAAGCTTTAATTACAGCCATGGTGCAACACAAAATGGCGATGGTGTTGGAGATGACAGGTATGGGAGAAAAGTTGAGGGGAAACGGACCAGATCGGGTCAAAGAAAATGGCAAAGTAGGGCCGAGGAAAGATCAAGGTCAGACATACACTGCTTTGTGTGTCATAGGGTTGGCCATATAGCCCGCTATTGTCCCAGTTCAAAGGAGGGCGAAAATACGAGCGTGAAGAGGGCAGCAGCGGCACATGCTATTCCAGTGCGTAAATGGACGGATAGCACGTACATGTGTGATAAAATCCAAAAGGAAGACGGAGAAAGAAAGTTAAAGGTTGTGGAAGGGTTTATAGGATCAAAGAGTGTTGAGGTATTAAGAGATACAGGATGTGAAGCAGTGATAGTGAAAAGACACTACGTCAGAGATGACCAATTAACGGGCGAAATCGGGTTGATAAGAATGTTGGACACCAGAATAATAAGAGGAGAAAAAGCGATAATAGACATAAGAACACCATACTTGAGTGGCAGAGTGAAGGCGGTATGTGTGGAGAACTCAATAGTGGACCTTATTGTGGCAAATGTGCATGGGGTAAGGAGCTATGACGACCCAGACATGGAGTTCAAGGGGGCGAGGTTGACAACGCCGGAGTGTGGTATGGTAGAGAGGTCACAATGTGAGGTCACATCGAGGAGAAAACAGCCGGATGTGAATCGCCGTGAAACTAAAAATTCACGGGAATGTGCTATGGTCGATGTTGGAGTCTGCGCAGAAACGGAATCAAATGAAGAGGTGAATTCCGGTGAGCATCGGTCGTTTCCCGAATTCCATTCTCGACCAACCACGAAGAGTCAAGTGAGGCGATTCCTTGGACTCACGGGCTACCATAGAGACGTACCAAACTACGCAACCCTCGCATACCCGCTGACCTCCGTGACAAAAAGGGGTCAGCCCGACAGAGTGAAATGGGGGAAAGAACAGGAAGAATCATACGACGCCTTGAAGAGAGCCATCACAACACGGCCAATACTACACAAACCCAATATGCAAAAGTCCTTCGTTTTAAGGGCCCATGCATCGGACGTTGGACTTGGTGTTACGTTACTTCAGGAAGATAACAGGGGAATACTGCATCCTGTTGCATTCGCCAGCAGGAATTTCTTTGAAAGAGAGATAAATTATTCTACGATTGAGAAGCAGTGCCTGGCGATTGTGTGGGCGGTCAAGAGGTTTAAACACTACCTCTACGGCAAACTGTTTTACAAACTGACCAACAGCCTTTAAAGCATCTTACTACATTTCGATTCGTAAGCGCCAGGATTACGAGATGGGCCATGTTTCTGCAGAACTACAGCTTTACAGGGCAGTGAAGTACCGGTGAAATCAAGCTCAAGATGTTGTGACATTAACCCAAAGGAGTATTATGTTTAATATTGACATTTTTTAATATTAACTTAATAAATATAATGTCGTAAGTTAGGGTATTTAATATAATGAATGTTTATAAACACTATGCCGAGTTATCGGATAGTAATGGTTAAACTGTTAAGTAAAATATGTTATCATTGGTTAGGATTATTTGAGGGCAGATGTCCGTAGTATATTTCAAGCTGTAAAAGGATATTCTCGTGTATAATTAAATGTGTAATTTGGTCATTCGAGATAGTGGAAATTTGCCGCTCTCGGAAAATTTCTGGAAAGGGGGGCATATGTCACGGATGACCAATTTCCCCCCTTTAACTTGTGAGCTGCGCACGGTGGTGTTGTTGGCTTGTTGGAGCGAAAGCATGAAAAGGGAGAGTTTTTTTGGTTGACGTGTTTGGAATGTGTGTAGAGGTCAGAGAGACGGTTGAAGTGAGGGGGTGTTGTATCAAGAAGTTGGAATTAAAGTTTGTTTTCTGTTAGCAGTGTTCGACTATTTCTTGTGTAATTGGTGTTGATGAATCTTAGAGCAAGCGATCCAGACATAGACTAAGGACGCTTGTGACACTCCCACAATTTACTCATTCAATCTACCCTATTGAGGTGTTCTCCAAAAGCCACCCTCTCTCCGCCACATTTCCTAGAGATGTTTAATGCTTGGCAAATTTGAAGCTGATCTATCAGCCTTCCAATTTAATTTGTATCATTCACCTGAATACAGTTAGAAGAGCCACCCCAGTTCAACTAATAGAATGTACAACAGTCAACTACTACTTACCCTTGTTCCTTTTGCCAAAAGTTCTGCTTGCATTCTCTCTAAATCTGATGTTAAAGATTTTGTTCTTTGGTAGTTGCTGGTGAACTAAGAGTATATTAAAATAGATAATTATTAAAGCAACCATCTGGTAAAGATGTCAGGCTAATATTTGTTTTATGAAGAAGATATTCGATTGGCTCATCATGATGAGGAGATCAAACATAACCTCCAAACAGAGCACACTTGGGAAATGGAGGATAGACTGTAACCCTTGTTACCCACAGAACAGTCAAGACTGGTGTTGAGTCCATGTGTCAGAAATTAGTACAGATAATTGAAGTAGGTCGAATGGTGGTCTGGACAAACTTAAAGTTTATTTATAGGGGTTTAAGAATAATTTATTAAATCTCAACAATCCTAACTAAAAGGCAAAAGACTTCCTTTTTAAATCTACATGGAAACTCCACTAACATGGATTTATTTTAATGTGGCTTTTTAAAAACATTTCTCATCAGTTAAAGTCAGGCTTCACTGAAAGACTAGAAATGGGAAAGTTTGAAAGACTAGCAATGGGAAAGTTTGAAAGACTAGAAATGGGAAAGTTTGAAAGACTAGCAATGGGAAAGTTTGAAAGACTAGAAATGGGAAAGTTTGAAAGACTAGCAATGGGAAAGTTTGAAAGACTAGCAATAGGAAAGTTTGAAAGACTAGCAATAGGAAAGTTTGAAAGACTAGCAATAGGAAAGTTTGAAAGACTAGTAATAGGAAAGTTTGAAAGACTAGTAATAGGAAAGTTTGAAAGACTAGCAATGGGAAAGTTTGAAAGACTAGCAATGGGAAAGTTTGAAAGACTAGAAATGGGAAAGTTTGAAAGACTAGCAATGGGAAATTTTGAAAGAATAGCAATGGGAAAGTTTGAAAGACTAGCAATAGGAAAGTTTGAAAGACTAGAAATGGGAAAGTTTGAAAGACTAGCAATGGGAAAGTTTGAAAGACTAGCAATAGGAAAGTTTGAAAGACTAGCAATGGGAAAGTTTGAAAGACTAGCAATGGGAAAGTTTTGAAAGACTAGCAATAGGAAAGTTTGAAAGACTAGCAATGGGAAAGTTTGAAAGACTAGCAATGGGAAAGTTTGAAAGACTAGCAATAGGAAAGTTTGAAAGACTAGCAATGGGAAAGTTTGAAAGACTAGCAATGGGAAAGTTTGAAAGACTAGCAATAGGAAAGTTTGAAAGACTAGCAATGGGAAAGTTTGAAAGACTAGCAATAGGAAAGTTTGAAAGACTAGCAATGGGAAAGTTTGAAAGACTAGCAATGGGAAAGTTTGAAAGACTAGAAATGGGAAAGTTTGAAAGACTAGCAATGGGAAAGTTTGTAAGACTAGCAATGGGAAAGTTTGAAAGACTAGCAATGGGAAAGTTTGAAAGACTAGCAATGGGAAAGTTTGAAAGACTAGCAATGGGAAAGTTTGAAAGACTAGCAATGGGAAAGTTTGAAAGACTAGCAATAGGAAAGTTTGAAAGACTAGCAATGGGAAAG
Source organism: Ampullaceana balthica (assembly GCA_944989445.1). Taxonomy (NCBI): domain Eukaryota; kingdom Metazoa; phylum Mollusca; class Gastropoda; family Lymnaeidae; genus Ampullaceana; species Ampullaceana balthica. Next base: position 812 of record CALYLW010001613.1, on the reverse strand, counting down.
TTTGAAAGACTAGCAATAGGAAAGTTTGAAAGACTAGCAATGGGAAAGTTTGAAAGACTAGCAATAGGAAAGTTTAAAAGACTAGCAATAGAAAAGTTTGAAAGACTAGTAATAGGAAAGTTTGAAAGACTAGCAATAGGAATTTTTAAAGACTAGCAATAGGAAAGTTTGAAAGACTAGCAATGGGAAAGTTTGAAAGACTAGCAATGGGAAAGTTTGAAAGACTAGCAATAGGAAAGTTTGAAAGACTAGCAATAGGAAAGTTTGAAAGACTAGCAATAGGAAAGTTTGAAAGACTAGCAATGGGAAAGTTTGAAAGACTAGCAATGGGAAAGTTTGAAAGACTAGCAATAGGAAAGTTTGAAAGACTAGCAATGGGAAAGTTTGAAAGACTAGCAATAGGAAAGTTTGAAAGACTAGCAATAGGAAAGTTTGAAATACTAGCAATAGGAAAGTTTGAAAGACTAGCAATGGGAAAGTTTGAAAGACTAGCAATAGGAAAGTTTAAAAGACTAGCAATAGGAAAGTTTGAAAGACTAGGAATAGGAACGTTTGAAAGACTAGCAATAGGAAACGTTTGAAAGACTAGCAATAGGAAAGTTTGAAAGACTAGCAATGGGAAAGTTTGAAAGACTAGCAATAGGAAAGTTTGAAAGACTAGCAATAGGAAAGTTTGAAAGACTAGCAATAGGAAAGTTTGAAAGACTAGCAATAGGAAAGTTTGAAAGACTAGCAATGGGAAAGTTTGAAAGACTAGCAATAGGAAAGTTTGAAAGACTAGCAATAGGAAAGTTTGAAAGACTAGCAATAGG